>JADGJK010000089.1:0-64763 GCA_027600645.1 Nowakowskiella sp. JEL0407
AAGACAAAATAGTTTGAAAAAAAGAAACCAAAAGGGGGTTTTTTTTTAAATTTTTGATTCAGTTAAAAACATTTTTTAAATTTTTTTTTACTGATTAATAAACGCTCAAGTACTTCAGATTTCCCGACCGTACTCGTTGTAATCTATTATTGACCTTTGTTGCACAATTAGTCTCCGTTCGTTTGATTAGAATTCCGTCTCCACTTCCGTAAACTTTCGA
The DNA here is from genome assembly GCA_027600645.1 of Nowakowskiella sp. JEL0407. Classification (NCBI taxonomy): domain Eukaryota; kingdom Fungi; phylum Chytridiomycota; class Chytridiomycetes; order Cladochytriales; family Nowakowskiellaceae; genus Nowakowskiella; species Nowakowskiella sp. JEL0407. Next base: position 221 of record JADGJK010000089.1, read on the forward strand.
CTCTTTTCGGACGCTCTTCTTTTTTGGCGAACACTTATCTCTCTTATTTCGTCCAAATTTATACAACGGGATATCATCGTAGTCGTATTTATAAGAGCAAAAATCTACAAACTCATAATCATCCTCATCGTCGAATCCAATTACGCGATGTGGAGAAGCGGATCCGTTAATTACCAAGTTTGTTTCAGAATTATCAACAGCTCCTGCCTGGCGATCGAGGGAAGCTTTCACGCCAGGAACTCGTGGTCCGCAAACTTCTTGTTCGTTCCCACTTGGTATATCAAAGTTTTCCATATTTTCCTTCTTTACATTTCGTACATTTGAATCAATCGTTCCACCGCCGAGCGACAATCTGCCCAACATACCGCGAGTTTCCTCTTGACCGTAGGCTGCCACCGCCGAGTCTTTCTTAATTTTATCATTACAGTTCAATTCTTTGCGTATCTTTGTTTGTAATTCGAAGTTACCGTCGTTTACAATACTTTTAGACGATAACGTTGATTGTCGGTTAGATTCTCCGTATCGTTGATGTGGTGTTGCCGCAAAAGAATCAGGAGAACTAGTAAATTGAATTCCGCTCTTCTTCAAAGTTTCACCTTGCTCATACCAGTTCTTTCCCATCTTACCGCCCACATCCTGCGGATCATCCAAACCTTCCACCAGCTTCTCTCCAAGAACTTCCCACTCATCAGTAAACATCAAATCGTCGTACTCATCAACACCGCGTCGTCCGCTTCCGATATCATAACAAGTTGCCGAAGAAGATGTTTTAATCGTCGACGACGGTGAAATGCTGAACCCAAATTGTGGAGAAATCCACGAATATGAGCCCCACAAATTCGAAGATGAGTCCTTATTCTCGTATGACATTGGTACTTCCTTTACACCTATAATCTCAAAGTCGAAATCCTCTTTTGACTTCTCTTCACCACCTTTGACAAATACATCGGGCTTCGACGGTTTCATATCTGCGATACCATTCGAAGCAATTTTTTCTTCCTTTTGTCGCTTTGATTGATCTTTACCAGCTTGTTGTTGCGACCTGCGCGCTTCTATACTTCTTTCGATCAGACTCAACGGATCGTCATTGCCGTCCAAATACCCATTACCCGCCGAACCCATACTTAACGGTTTCGAAGCGGTCAACGACATCATTACTCTCATCCAGCTCTTAACATCTGTTTCCCAAATAGAATAATCCTCCTCCGTCATATCAATGTTGTAATCGAGAACGTGCAATAGATCGATTTCCATCAAATTAATCTTGTTCAAAGGAACTTGTGACACACTCGAGATAGCCTTGTTCGTGTAAAATTTGGAGTCTAAAACTACCTATAATTCAATTAGCTTATACCAAATGAAGTTTTATAATTCGAAACATACCTTTTGAGACACCGTAATAGCAGCCGCAATTAATGCCAAAATAGAAACCCCCTCAACCTTGACCAACCGAACGTAATCCCGAATATATTTTATTGCAGTGAAAAGGATGCTGTCCAAGAATCTGCATCTACTCACTAAATCTTTAACAATATTGAATATTCGACGGTAATCGTCATCCTTCGTGAAAGTCGTGGAATCTGGCAGATTGCGGTTACCCGATTCGAATGCGATATCCGTGTTGTGTGCCAAAGAAAGCGCCGCGACCGTAAATAGTTCGCAAAGATCGACGGAAGGTTCTTGCGCTTTGCGACGGGAGTGCAGACCCGGAGGAGGGTTAGTCACTATTGGACGGTTGGCGTTGAACGACAACTTATCGGTTTCAAAGTTGCGATAAACTGCCGAAGGAGTTGGAATATCGATTGGCTTGCAATCTTTCATAATGTTGCTCTGAACTACAGGGTTGGATATGCCGAGAGGAAGTGAAAATGCAGTTCGATGACGAGCCCATGGATCGGCAATAATTGGTACTGTGTTTCTTCCAGACCCGTGGAATGAGAGAACGTTCATGTTTGAGTCGTTTAAATTCAAGTAAGGCAGTCCAGTGAGAGAATCATTCACAGAGCCAGATCGATCAACGTTTGCGGAGTTCATTTTAACAACCGACGGAACGTAGACATTATCTAGAAATTTGATCTTTGATACATGTCCGGATAGATTTGTTTCTCGTACAGAACTTGGTTGCACGTCAATAATTTCGAAAATCTCGTCATCTCTGACTTTCTCTATGTGGGTATCAAATGTAGGTGCATAATGCATGTTTTCGTTGTATGGTTTTTGAAGAATCGTGCTTCTCGCATATCGGTCTCTTTCATCTTGGGTTTCATTGTCAATAATTTTCAAAATGTCATCATCGTCCGAGTTGGTCATCAACGATAAATTTTGAGCGATCGTGAAACTAGCGAACGACGGCATCGTACCGGGTATTGCGGCACCATTTAATGGTACACTCAATGGAGGCTGCCCACTGATAGGTGCTTGAGGTTCGTTCGAACAAGTAACTTGTGGAATCAATGTGAGAATGTCATCAATCGTTGGCTCGGGAAGCGTGGAACTTTTTACGCTCAAACCCTCAGGTTTGATCTTTTTCAAAGAAAGATTTCTAATGGGAGGAACCCAAATGCTCTCTCGAATCGACGAAGAACCAGCCGCAATCGGATCAAACTTTGACGAGTTAATTTTTGTGAGGTATATTTCGTTAATTTTCTTCTCCTGCGCTTCCGTTGCTTGGCGTTGCATCTTCTTAATGAAGTCCTCGGTTGATTCGCGAATACCAATTTTGCGACGATCGTATTCAGTTCGCTTCTGAATAACCTTCTTTCTAATTTTGACTAGCAATTCTGGATTACGAGGCGAAAGTCTGGGTGTCAGCGAACGTCCTTCAACGCGAGCGTTGGAACCAATCGTCACATTCTGGGGGATAGGTTTAACTTTCAGTCGTCGAGCTTGCAACCCATCCAGCCATTCATCAATCGCCGATTCCCAGAACCTGTACTCGTTTAAAGACATAGTCACACGATAATCCAACGAACTTAAAACTTTGAACTCCATCGCTGTCAATTCAGATAATGATAACTGTAGTACTTCGGCGAACTGAAAACTGAAGTGTGTGTGATCGTCAATAATCTATAATGACATTAAATAAAATACAGCAAGAGAAAGATATACGAACATACTTTGTGCGCCAAGATTATGCAAGCTGTCATGAGCAACTTTGCCTCTGACAACGAAAGAAGTTGATGAACTTTGCAGTAACCCAACATATACTTCACCGCAGAATAATAAATCGTCGAAGAGAAACAAAAGGTCTCAAATATCTTCTCAATATAATCCCCAATATTCAAGTAGCTGTAACTTTCCACAATATTCAACGTTGGAAAAACTTTCCCTCCATTCCTAAACTCACTATCTGTGTTCATCAAAACGGCGACCGTGCTTAAACGAAGCAATTCTAATGTTGATCGTTCCGTACGTTTCGGCAAGTTGACAAGCACATCCGGGAAAACGAAAGTGGACGGTTTTTCTGTAAGCGGGGGAGCGGAGTCTAGATGATGTACGTTAGGTTGTGAACAACATGCTCTCGAAATCAAACTACCGTCTAGTTTGTATAGAACAAAAGTTAATATTAATCAACCAAACAATTATGCAGCTTACGATTGTTTGAAGTGACTGATTTCAGAGGACCTATTAGTTGCATCCCGACGTCACCTTTCAGAGCTATGTGTGAAAGTGCAGACAACTTCCTGTCAGCGTTTTCTGTATGGCGACCCTTAAATTTAAAAAAAAAAATATAATAAAATAAAATAATTCAGTAAACATCATAGTACAGTAATTGTTTGAAAAAAAAAGCAATATAACACCATTGAGGTTATTTCTTGCACATTGAGGTGTTCATAAACAGAAAAGGTTGAGGTCATGGGGTAGTTATTTTCAAGCACCATCCAAACAAGTTGGAAAACAACGAAGGCTGTTTTGATTGCAACGGAGGTAGAGGTTAAATCGATTAATAAATAACTACAATAACGATTAAAGAACCAATTAAGGCCTCTAAGCGACTAATATAAATGTTTAGTATGTGGGAAAGAAAGAGATAAAAGATTAAAAGATATAAACGTACTGTAGAAATTTGCTTTTTCTAAGGGAGAAAAAAAGAAGATTTAAACCCTCCCTTTTTAGGTGGAAGAGGGAACAGAGAAAATATTCGAAGTTCAGAAAACTTTTTTTTCGGTGCTGTCAACTTGTGGTTAAACAGTATGAGGCAAACTTCGAAAAACTGTTTGAAATTTCAGTTTATTTTTGATTTCTGTTGGAATATAAATATTTAATACCCACAGTGTTATCCACGTGTTTTCTTTGTTTTGATTTCTGATCACTTAAGCCAATCAGATCAGAAATTCTTCAGACCACCTTTCTGATTGGGAAATGATATCATATTCGTCATTGTAACATTGCAGTATTTTTAAAATTTGAATCTGTCCGTGTTTTATCTGCTGTAAATCAAACAGCAAGTGCGACTCAAATAGGCTGGTTTAAACTTTATGTATTGATCTGTTTACAGTAAAATAAGTAAATAAATAATTAAGTCATCCTCAAATGCACTTTCACTTTGCGGTGTTGCTCGTCCTTTCACCATCAGATTCACCCGCAGAATTTGCTGCCCCCGTCCCTTCTTCTTCCAATTTTGCAATTGCCAGCACACTCGATCCTTCTGCCGCGCGCGCGACCTGATCTTGGTTCATCTCCACTTCAGCGACGTGATCGGCATTTGAATTAGATTTAGGTCTCGCACTCGTTCGTGGTTTTTTCTTTTCTGCTTTTTCGTTCTTCTTCAAAGGTTTTATGTCCACAAGCGTGTCAGGTGCTTTTATCATTATCTGATGTTTTCGAGGCCTTCCACGAACGGGCTTCCTCACCAAATTCTGAGAGGTATGCAACTGTTCGATTGGTAATTTGTTGTTTCTCATTTGAACGTTTATCGGTGGCTCAGGAATCATCATTGCGGGCATATATTGTTGCGTTTGTTGAAGGGGAGGGTTAATATGCGGTTGGAAAGGGGGTTGAGCTGGCGAAACGGTCGTTAGGATAATAGGCGGCGTCAGTTGCTGTTGTTGATGGATCGTCCCAGCAACATTGCGAGGAGGGGAATAATTAGGAATTCTCGAAAGTTGGCCCGGTTTTTGAATATAGCTTGCGCTCTGGAAGTTTGAGGGTGGTGGTGGTGGGAACTGGGAATAAATGTTCGTGGGATTTTGAATAAAGTGGTTTGGTGAAAACATATTAACTTGCTGATTTTGCTGCTGCTGGGGAAGACTCAAATTTCCTCGGATTATTGGCTTTTGATTCATTCGTGCGGGATGTGATGAAGTTGGCGAGAAATGGTTTTCGGCCGGAGTTCGACTTGAGGTGGCTCTTAACTGTTCGGGAAGGGAAAGAAATGACGAGGCTTTGAGATTCTGTTTGTATTCGATAAAAGCTGGTTTCGATTGATGTCCCGATCCGGTTGCATTGCTTTCTCCCATCTCGGATTGTTTGTGAATTTCGCCTCGTAACACATAATTGAAACTCTGATTATGTATGGTATCGGTATTTAAAGAACCAGACGAGCTTGGCGAAGAGTTAACGAGGGTATACGAGTTTGAGGGGGAAAGATTCTCTCCGAAGAGGGCCACTCTTTCCGCATCTTGGATGTGTGCTTCGATCGCAGATCGTTTTGTTCTCATTTTCTTATTCCAATAACATAAAGTAACGGTCGAAAACCTGCAACTATGACACAGAAAATAAAAAGTTAAAATGCTGGACAAAAAACAAGATTTTATGACTGAATTTGAAAGAGAATGCCCACAAAAAACTAGGAGCAAGAGAAGGCATTAGATACCGCAAATTTATGGGATAACCGGAGGAGCAATAAAGTTTTGAGCTGGAAACACGTCCCGTAACAAGAAAAAACTCGCTCGTTACACAATTTATGAGTTTGCTTCTGGAAATCTCCGTTAAATTATTGTTTTGAAGTATTTCCAACAATTTTTTCCTGTGATTTTATCTTCATATATTCTCACATTTTATTTCCTAATTAAAAGTGATGTATACATGCGCGGATGATGTTATTTTTTCTCCGAAAGGTGTAAAGGCGTCGTTTAGTCCACCCCCAAAAAAAGTGCGCATCGGAAATAAATTAAGGATGATTTTATAGTATTTGTCTTCAATTCTGAGTACAAATTGCTTTTAAAAAAGATTCGTTTCCCCGATTTAGAAAAATGCATTTTAGATCTTTTGTATGCAAGCTCAGATTTGAAAAACACGAAGGATTTCTTTACACGAAGGTTGGATTGCATTCAGGCTAAAAGTACAGTATAAAAAAACCCCTTATTTGTCATCTGTTCAAGAAGAAAGAAACCCAGCCAACTACGATCCACAATAAATTTACAAGTTACAACAGTAACTGCAACAGGGAGATGAACACAGCAAAGATGACCCCAGATTGAGTTGAACCTGTGATTATGAGACCGATTATGGAACTAAAATTACACATAAATCACAATCGATCAGTATATTGGGTAATCATTAAAATAATAATCCGAAAAAGTGAAAATCGATTCCCCCGCTATTTACCCTTTTCCTATCTCATTCTGTCCATTTTGGTCGAGTTAATCAGCATTTTTAGCAGTTCACAAATTCAATGAATCCGAAAATGGGAAAACGAGCGAAATGGCCGATTTTCTGGTAGTGCCGACCGGAAGTGCGGTTGTCGACGCTCTGCGCTCGCATACATTATCAAAAAGCGCCCCACTTCTGGCTGGTAAAGCTTATTATATGTCCAAACCACAGAAAAAGACCGGGAGACAAAAACACTCGAAACCCTCAGAGACGGACTCGGACGATGTCGCTACCCCTCGAGCTCGCATGCCTGTGGTTAAAGTTGTTTCGTCCCAACTGACAAAGTCCTGGCTTCAGCGAAATAATAATGCTAAACTATCCATTAGAACGCACCAGGACATGGAAGATAAATTTGAACTTACGGAAATTGGGGAAGAGCTCAAGGCAAAAGTTCTGGCGGGGAAATTCAACGATCGCTGGGTAGTCAGAAGAGAGTATATTTGTGGCGGTAAGAGAGGAGATTGCATCCGTTCCTGTGGAGGTGTAGGGTCTTGCGTTGAAGATTGTAATTACGAAAATCGAAAGAGTAAATTACTCAAGATGAAGCATAGATGTTCGTTCAAAGTCGAGTTTCTCGTAAGTTTGGATTTATTTGAGCTTAATTGATTAACGGATCAGTGAGATGGAAAAAAAAACTAAAAAAAAATAAAAGGTGATGCTGAGCAACCCGACCATGGTTAAACTCGTTTTTCGTGGGAAGCATAACAATGATCCCGAAGCAGATCGAGTTGAAGTTAAGAATATGCGGTTATCGCAATGTAACTAGAATACTCGAATTGTTCATATTATGATAATACTGTTTGCCTTAGCCGAAAAACAATTCGTACTCGAAAATGCTTTGGACTCGGCCGCGATTGTTCCTTCAAAGACAATTGCTTCAAATCTGGCAGTGAACAGATCGGCATGTTCTGGAATCACAAACGATCCGACCCTGCTCCAGAAAGTTGATTTTTCGTTTACAAATTTTTATTTGACCAATTTGAATTTTTGTAGACGCATTTGCAAGTTAAATCTTTTTTGAGGAATCAAAGACTTTCTTTAGTTCTGAAAGTTCCAACTGCAGCAAACGTTCAAAGACAACACCATTTTCCGGAGACCAACATTGTTTATCAGAATATCACCTTATCAAACAACGCTGCTCCTTGGATTAATCTCCTTCGATTTTGCAAAGAAAATGCGGAAAAGTTACTATCCGTAATTTATTGCGATCTAGGGAAGTACACTCCAATACTACCAAACATTTCGGATTCGTTCGTCCCCGAGAATCAATTACAATTAAACGCAACGTTAACTGGAGAGCCGACGTTTATGTTCGCTTCGAAAATGATGCAGAGAAACATTTGTTATTTCGATCTAACTGCAATCTCTGTTGATTTCAAATACACTTATTTTAATCGTGTCGAGTATGGTATTGGATGCATTTGCACGCAAAGTGAATCCCGAGTTATTCCCCTTTGCGTTATCCTCACCACTACAGAATCGAAAGAATGCTTAAAGACGGCCGTTAATGCTATTAGACGACTAAAATCATGCAACGAAGGTTGCGTGCAGCATGTTTCATTGCTAGAGCCTGAAGATCGCGGGTTCTCTCGAATTTGCAGGTGTAAGACCTCAAATAATGAAGATAAAAATGTGAAGGTCGTGACGGTCGACACGAGCGAAGAGTTGATTCAAGGCGTGAAGGAAGTTGGCGCTCACACGCGAGTTTCGACGTTTCATTTGTTTCGAAATTGGACGAGGAAATTACTTACCGCGCGAATAGGATCATTATCGAGACAAAGGTTAAATCTAACCTTCAAGTTGATGCTGCATTGCAGTTTGGATTTTGATGTGGACTGTCGTTGGGATATTGAGGTTGCGGCGCGACTAGAACTATTTGCAAAGATACTTGGTGAGCTGGCTGAATCCGAACCAAATCTTACCCCGATAGTCCAAGAAGATTTGTTCCAATTCGCGGAGAAAGCACTGACAGAACCTTATGGATTCCACCCACTCTTGAACCGATACCCATTTCATTCAACATCGAATATTTGCGAACAGTTTCATTCAAAATTGCAATCCTATTACGTGAAATTTTCGGCGCACGATCTGCTAGGATTCGCACATCGATTGCTGGGACTAGATTTCAAAAGCAGTAAGAGTACTTCGATCTTGGATCTCGTGAGCGAGTTTGGAGCGGTTTCGATTAAATTGCCCAATAAATCCGAATTTGAACAACAATTAGACGAATTTAAAAATTTGTATGGAGCAAGGAAAGCATATCAAGCTCTCGGACTTGTGGTTTGTGGACAGGTATGTTTTACTCGTCTCATTTTTTATCTCGATGATTTAATTTTTAGTACAAATAGATATCGAACGGACCTACCCATACATTCTTAGTGAATAAACGACTCGGTGAATACGACGATTGTGAATATACCTTCTCGCGTAATTCTCAAGAAAAGAAAAAACCAGTATCTTTATTCTCGATTGTATCGGATCCTAACATGAGAATGTCGGAACTATACTCAACGGTCACAAATTGCAAACTTGATAGTAATGTGGGCTATACAGTGCGCAGGCATGGAGAAGGTTTATGGCAATGTAGTTGGTATGTTCATTTCATGAATCTATACATTTATTTTAAAGGGAAATCTTATTTTTAGCATGCACTCAATTCTGCAAATTTCGAACCACTTCACAAATCCCTGTAAACACATTCTTGCCGCCAAAATCATATATCCACTTGATACCGATTTGCTGCCCGAAATCACGAGACAAGGGAAGTCAATGTTGAAGCAATACTTTGGTAAACATTCAGTTCTGAAAAGTAAAGACTGGGTTAAGGCGATGGTACTTTTACAAAGTTGTGCTGAGAATTTATGATTTAGAAATATATAGTTGAAGAAGGTTGAAAAATCTCTGATTTTTGAATCCATTGAAAGATAGGAGAGCAGAGAATTTTTTAGATCCGCAATTTATGGTGTTAATTCTGCAGTAATGCTTTGTCAGCTGCTAGACCAGCTAATAATAAGCATGTGACTTCATTTTCAAGGCACCCTTGTAATTCAAATTCGTCAAAGTTATTTTCGTTAGTTTCACATTCTCGATCGGACAAAACGTGAAGGGAGATCGAAGACAATGTTTAACAACGCTCTCCTCATGCGACTCATTGCAGACAAGTTACTTACAAACAGCACCAATTACGCTACAATTCTTCTCGAGTTCAAGTCTCTTCTGGCCTTCTCTCTTTCTTCCACAAGCATATTTCAAACTCTCGCAAAAGATCACAAGCTATGGAAAGATATTTACTTGCGACTGGAATTCGCGGACGATACATTTAATTATCGGATTGCTGGCGGAAGAACTGTGGAAGAATTAAAGAAGGATATGGAGAGTGATCGATGGCGTTCAGATATTTTAATCGAGGGCGGTGAGTACTTCTCTTCGTGGCGGAATTGAAAATTTGTAGTAGATTGACTCAAGTTTGAATTTTTCCTTCTGTTTTGTAGTCACGCCGGAACTTTCTCGTTCAGCATGGTGCAGGTGCGCTTTTCTTCTGGCAAGTGGTGAGAAACCCGACGTGTTTATGCTCCACAATATGGACGTTGAACGTGAAAAACCTGTGCGTCGCTCCGGTCACGACTGGGGACCATTTCTAAGCAACGCTGATGTAGTTGAATCCAGACAAAAACAAGTACACAAGAATGAAGATTCCTCCAACGAAATCGAAATTCCAGCCGATACAAATATTTTTGCGCACATTCCCCGAATCAATGATGTGAAATACGTAGTTTCTGTACAAGACAACGACAGATACGATGATGTAGTTAAATCTGTAGAATCATTTCTTTCGTTACCAAATGTTAAAGATATCATAAAGTTCGGCGACGTTGTTGTTCCAAAAAGTACTTTTCGCGGTGATGGAGTCTGGTAAAATTGTCACTAAAATTATCAAGTATCAATCAATACAATCGCTAATTTCTTTGAAGCTTTGTTTGCATCGAAGACGTCTTGGAAATTGGACTCGTTTCTCCTCCACGCCTTCAACAGGATAACCCCCGATTTTGTATAATCCCGAGCAAGGCTGATTGGATCTTTAAAGGATTTGCACCAAGTCATTTCGCACCACCTAGTTTCCCTCTATCGTACTATTCGTCAGTTGGTTATCACTGCTCTGGAGTAGTGTATAATCGAACTAATGTTGAGTATGAGGTGCATTTTCTATCAAAGAAGTCAGTTGGAACAGTGTAATTTCAAAATTAAAATAAATACCTTTCCGCTTCGGCCCGTTGAGGGAGAAAAATACATAATTTTGCTAGAGGTTCTTCTTGAGGACTCGCATTCTGAAAAATTTGATTTTTTTTTGTGCTTTAAAAAAATGGTTTCAAAATTTATCACATATCTTCATCAAGAAATAACTCTATTTATCTACCAACGCGTTATTAAATGTCAATCAATCAAGTGAACATAGTTCTTTAAAGACAAGTAAGTTTTCAGGCATATCAATATTAATAGGGTATCGGAAAGAATTTTCTATTTTTAAATTAAGAGCGTTTTCAATTTCACCAATAATAATTTTATTCCGCCATGTAAGAAAGCACATCTTCCAAAAAAAATACCGGTATGCACATACTTAATTTTATTATAATAAAAAAAATTAATCAATTTTTAAATTCTTTAAATCTCCTTCCGCACCCTGAATATTCAACAACCGTCTGGTAAACAACGGATTACTATTTAATAATACGTGTACTTGATTCTGTCCTCTAGGTCCATTTGCAGTCCAACCAGTTGAGCCGGATGATGAAGCCTTTGCATTCTTTTCAGTACTTTTAGAAGATAATATATTCTGCTCGTGATTTGCAAACAGATTTTGTCCTGCGTCACTTAAATCACTCGATGATAGAGATTGCGTTTTGCCGAGTGAGATTGACGAACTGTGTGGTAATTGGTATGGTGACATGGATCTTTCGTGGTGTAATGAAAGCGTGGGTGGGGAATTGAATCGTAATTGCCGTTTTGATGGTTCTTGTTGGTCTGCATCCACGGACTCTGATTTAAAATCAAATAGTTATCAACAAGTAATATAAAAATACAAATTAAAAAGGAAATTACGTTTTCTTTTATTTCGCTCTAGTCCTGGAAAGAGTCCGTACAATGCTGAATTCGACAACGGAGACAATGAGGGTGAGGACAAAAGTTCACTCTGGCGACTAATAAACTACGAGGAAAAGAAATTGCCATGAAAAGTAAAAAAACTGTTATCTTGTTATTCACTTACAGAGTTTTCTGGATTTAACTTTGACGAATTCGATAAATACGGAACTGGACTTTTGATCAGATTTGCCGGTATCGGTGAAACACGTAATGGTAAATCAAATCCATCCTTAAAAATATTATTAGAAAATGATATAACTTTCTTTCAGTTGATCAACGTTACCATGGCCCAGTCATCAACAAAACTCGCCATGCTTCTTGGGGAATCCGTGCCAATCGATTCTGTCTCTGCTTGAGTAGAGTTGCGTAGAACAGACTCCTTGTGAGATTTTTCGCTAGAGACCGGAGGAGGAACGCCTGTGCGTAGAAATGATGTTGTGATCTTCTCATGAGCGATCTCCTTATCTATCACTTGGGAGTCTTCTTTCAATAAACGAGAGATAAACCGATTCTGAAAGATAATTGTTAAATTTTATCAATTGTGGTAAGTATACGAAATTACATCAAAATCGGGGTGTGGAGAGATCGACCGCAATGCCGATTTATGTCTTGTTTTCGAAATTGACGATCTCAGAGGAGATTTTACCATTCGATCAGCACCATTTGAAAAACTTAGATCAATTTTGATATCGTCCAACTGCATATCAGTCGTAGGGATTGTATTGAAAGAATGAAAGCTGTGAGTTTTTTGACGACCTCTGTGAATCCGACCAGGATGCAAGATACGGCGACCAGATTCAGCAAACTTTGGTGAAGATGGGATATTAATACCCGTGAACTGTAAAGTTGGTGAATCAGGAATGGAATTAGTGCTGAAGTTTTCCATAGAAATGTCGGAATCACTGTCAATAAAACATGTGATCAGAGTTAAAGTACCAAAAATCAAACCTAAAAATCTTTTACCGTCTCATTAGATGCGAAGGATGCATAAAACCTCCGTTTGATTCCGGCGATAAAAATAAACTGGAACTATTGGAACTATGACCGTGATTCGTGTTGGATACTGTCGACATGGGGGTGGTTGGTGCTGATTCTGAAGCAGGAGGAATGGATGATGACGAAGGGCTTCCAGATTCAGGTTCGAAAACGTTAATACCGTGGCCCCAATTTTGTTTGGAAAAATTACTGGATTTTGGTGTGGTAATTGAAATGGGCATCGTTGGAGGGCGTCTTTCGCCTAGGGCAAATTTTGAGTCCGACTTTGAGATGTTTTCTGGTTGTTCTGGGGGTCCAGAAAGAAAACTAAAGTTGTTTACGGGTTTGTTTACCGAGTCATTTCCGGCAGAGTTTGACTGAAACAAATCGATTGGAGAATATTGATATTGATTTACAGAGTTGTAGAATGCAAGCGTAACGGGAGGAATATTGCACGAGTCATCGTCGGTTTGCATTTAATCTAGTTACAATAAGGCAACAATCGCTGATGATTGGCAGGTATTTCGAGCAATAAATGATCATTGTCTGAAAATGCAAATGATCACTTGTTTATGTATAATAACATTACTCGAGACATACTGCAATCTTTAAATTGATAATTTTATGAGAAAAAATAGTTGGGTAGCTGACAAAATAAAACCAAAGTTTCCATCAAAAAATTTATTGCTTATTCCCTTGAATGACATTGACCAACCAGTCCAACGACTCCGTCAATCCCTCACCCGTTTTCGCAGAACATTTAAATATCGTCCACTGCCGATTTTTCAAGTCCGTCAACCCCAACGCTTGCGAAACTTCAGCATGCGTCATAGCTCCATCCAAATCCTGCTTATTCGCAAGTACTAACAGAGACGCATCTTTCAATTCCTCTTCTTCCAACATTGCAGCCAACTCTTCTTTCGACGTCCCTAATCGATCTCTATCTGACGAATCCACAACATATATTATCGAGTCCGTGTTGGCATAGTAACATCTCCAATACGGTCGAATCGAAGTCTGACCACCCAAATCCCACACTTGAAACTTGATATTCTTATATTGGACCGTTTCCACATTGAAACCAATGGTCGGGATAGTAGTAACGACTTCGCCTATTTGTAGTCGATATAAAATCGTAGTTTTACCGGCACCATCCAGACCCAGAATCAAAATGCGCACTTCTTTCTGACCCCAGAGTAAAGATAATAGCCGAGAAATCAAAGCACCCATTTACGAGATATAGAGTTATGAGGGATAAAACTCTACAAAAAATAAAACATTAAACCAAGATAATTTCACAGGAGAGTTTTCCATACCAGAAGGAGGGGGATTACAAAACGATTGGTGTTACAGCTGTCAATTCTTTTTTGCTTGTCATCAGATCATGATCTTGCTTTGTTTTATGTTAATATATTGTTATCTTTGAATAAACATTCACACAACCAATTTGTGGATAATTTTCCTTTTTCTACCGGAAGAATTTGGATTTTCCGCATCGAATACTTTTTGATGGGCAATAAGTGGCACAAGAAGGGGATTTTTCTGTACAGATTTCACACATGCATCCACACGCCCATTCGTTCAGTTCAACTGTCTCCTCCCCAAAGTTTTCTCTTTCCGCTTCGCTTTCGGACCTGAAGGCTTCGTCCGCTTTACTATGGCATCAGGGTCACAGAAAAGATTTTTACTCTTTGTTGCAGCTTTCCCAACGCGATAAAAAGTTCAACGATTTGTCGTTGGGATTCTCCCCTCTTCATCATTGCGCTATAGAAAATGATATCGACCGGTGTAAATCGATACTACAAAATATCGTGGACCTACGTTCAATGTCCCCCGCTACGTCGTCGTCCAGCTGCGTATCTGAATTTGAAGACGAGCTTTTACAATCGCAGCTCGATATTTCTGTTCCCGATACCGAATTCTCCGATTCCACTGAAAACACCCTTGCGCACGACATTCCTCCGTTAGTTGAACCAGACAGTATTCACACGTCTCATTTCTGGCGTGGACGACATCACGATGCCCTGAATTCCTTAAATCTACTCCAAAAGTCGAATATTTCGAAACAAATGGCCGTTAACGTCGTCGATGATAATCTTGCAACTCCATTACATCACGCAGCCAGTTTGGGAAATATCGAGATCGTTGAAATGTTATTAGATAAAGGTGCGAATCCAAATAGCGGTGATAACACTGGTCGAACTCCGTTGTTTATAGCTGCTTGTGATAACCAACCAGATGTGGTTAAATTGCTTGTAAAGCGTGGAGCAGACATCGATTTGGGAAACAAAGATCGGGTTACGGCGCTTGCTTCAGCGTTGTTTCGAGAAAATTTAGAAATGGTGCAGTTGTTGCATGATTTGGGTGCCGATTTAACCGCAGTGTGGGCTTGCGGTTGTACTGCGTTGTTGCATTCCGCGATCGAAGGGAAGCTTGAAGCGGTTCGGGTATTGATTGAGCTCGATGTAGACATTCATTACGGCGATCGGAAAAATGGAATGACTGCTCTTCATTTGGCTGCGCTGAGAGGTCATTTGGAAATAGTTAAACTACTCATAAAGAATGGAGCTTCTCCAAATGTTCCATCGTTCGATATGCTCACACCACTGCATAACGCCGCGAGCAACAATCATGTTGAGGTGTTGAAGTATTTGTGTGAGGTGGGAGGGGATGTTGGAGCGTGTACTGTTAACGAACATCTCACACCTTTACACTATTCCTCGAAACGTGGGTATGTCGAATCATCGAAATATTTGCTAGAAATGGGTGCCGATGTGAATGCACAGTCAACTTCATCGTCCTTGACGTTTGACGTCCCACTACCTGATTGGAGCCCGCTCCATCTTGCCGCGCGTCGAGGTCATTTGAATGTGGTTAAATTGCTATTAGACTATAATGCCGACGTTGACTGTCTAGGAGGATCGAATCTAACCACACCTCTGCAACAGGCTTGCAAAAGGTGCCATGTTGAAATTATCGAGTTGCTGGTTGAAAAAGGAGCACGATACGACTTTGCGGATCGCATTCAAAGGCTACCGATTACAAGAGTTCTCACCTACCCAATCGTTGATTCAAATTCTCAAGAACAAATTTTAAGAGCCTCCGATCTGTTGTTTTGGTGCGGGAAGGAGAATGCATCCTACGTGGAGAAGCTGCGAGGCGTGTGGACAAAGGCAGCGGAGCGAGGACATGATAAATTCTGTCTTCGAGCGTTGATTAGAAACGATGGAAGGCTAGTTGTGTCGAAATACCCCAACGCGTTTGAAGCTGATATCTTGTTCCGGTACAATCGAATGATGTACAAATGGATATTAAAAACTTCGAATTCGTTGACGTTAAGTCTGTTACCGGAACTGTACGAGCAGGTGGAATCTTTTCTAGGATATTGCTAAAAAAATTTATATTGTGAACATGTTGTTTTCTATGAAGTAATGCTTTTGTTTAATTTCACAGTGATTTTTTGTATTTTTAATTGTATTTTTTTTTTAAAATACCTCTTAATTATGAGTAGTAATTTGGCCTCCAAAAAATAAAATGATTCAGTTTTGCACAATAACTTTATGATAACATTTGGAAGCTTTCTCGCAAACTAGATTCCGGACTTTAAAAAAATCTGTATAATGTGAAGAGAACTGCACAAGTATTCTAGAAACATGCGCGGCAAACGTATATTTTCCATGTTAGTTATGGTGTGCCCCATGATTTTTTTTATGAACACACCGGCACAATATATTTTTGAATAGATAAGAATGATACTGCACAGATTATTAAAATTTTCTTCGAAAATATGCCGACGATCCCCTTTTGAAGGACAAACTTCGCTCATTTGTCGATTTTTTCAATGGTGGGGTTTGTGGGGGAGTTGTATTCAGCTTCATAGCAGATTCCTCCGGTGCTTTTGGGTTAAATGTCACTTTTTGTGGAGAAATAACCTTCAGAAATTCATCCATGTTAAAAATCGAGTCACTTTCATTGTCGAGTTCATTATTTTTACAATCTTGCATTTTTTTCTTTGAACGATCGATTATAATTCCCAGCTGCTTCTCAAAAAGTTGGCGATAAACTCTTACACCATCGTCAAAGATTTTTGGAGCTCCTAGAATTTTCGCCCTTTGTTTTCTCCACATCTTGGCTCTATCTGGAGAATAAAACGACAACCAGTCCAAAGTTGAAACAGGCATTCCGCGCTCAGTATACCCCAGCTGCCAACCGAGTATGCCCAAATGCGCAACCATCAATCGCCAATAATCCGTGAACGACGACGAGATGTAGTACCATGACTTTAAAAGATTTGAGCTGTTGTTTTGGGGATTTGAGTCGTCATGAAACCAAATATCCGGTTTTACTACGTGTGAAAAAGGTCCAAATATCCTCAAATACACTTTCCCAATTCCCTTACATTCCTGAATCAAAAACAAACACCCCGGAGGTCGTTCGTATCCTTGAAAATCCTCATACGCTTCAACGCCACCAATTTTGCCCATATCAGCTTTGATTTCATTTTGAAGAACACCAAAAACTTGAATTTTTTCCAACTGATTAATCTGAATAACTCCCACCTGAATCACCGGATCATTTTTTTGCAGTTTAGCGATTTTACAGGGCACGTTTGGTGTTTTCACTGACCAACTTAGTAAAAGTCCATCTGTCATTTCGAGAAACCCCAACAAGTCGGCTGGTAAAACACAATGCGGAAAGTCTTTTTGGAATTGAGTTAAATGGGATGCGGGGACTGGAGATCGAGTGGAAAGTCGGATATCGCAAACCATCGGGGCGGATTCTAGGTATTTTATACATCCACCAAATATTGATTCAAGTTGAGAGGATGAAAATGTGGATCGGGAAGATGTTATCATTGATTTTTTTTTTAACGCGTATGTTGACTTTGACTTAAAACTTGGATCTGATACAACGAAAATAAAACTCATTGATCAAATTTGTACTGTACCATTAAGTGCGTAACTAAATCAATAATATTTTAAATGCGATGCTAGTTCATTTTGTGAATGTGCATTACAGATCATATCCGAGTCCAGCCTGAAATCATGATCATTGACTCTGTTGGTGTTTCGTGAGAAAATTTTGAATATACCATAGCTTAAGATTTGCGTGAATAGTTGGAGCAAATTTCTCATCATCATTATGGCCAGTCTTTAAAAGAAGGATTTGAGTTTGACAAGTTGCAATTGAGAATTGAAGTTTGGAAATTAATTTGCCGTAAATATTTACTTTTAATTCTTTTTAATTTCTAATTAATAATTTTTCTTCAGGCATCCTTAAAGTACCTCAAAAATGTCTGCAAAAAAAGAATTCTCTCTTTTCCCTTTCCAACACTTTAGACCCAACGTCCCCTTTATAGAAAACGCATCCGTATCACCCCTACCAATCGAAAAAGTCGACCCTTGGGCAAAACGTGAATTATGGCGATCTCACCCATTCTTTTCCGTCCGCAACAGAATGATGAATGTGTTTCCCGGATTAGGAATCGCTACGGTTGCGTTTGGAATCTTTTTAGGGTATGAGTATTGGAATAATAATTTCGGTGAAGCGGCGGCTGAGAATCGGAAATGGGAGAAGTGGATGCATGAGAGAAACGAGAGATTGAAAAAGGAAGGACATGGTTCTCACCATTAATTTGAGAAAGTACATGATTTTTTTAACGAAAAGTTATTGAGAAATATATTATGGTAAACCTAAAGCAGAGTGGATTGATTTTAGTCTCAATTCCTCCAACTAATTAAACATTAAAGTATAAAGAAAGCACTCCTTTCTTACTCTCAATCTAATTTATCTCAATCCCGTTGTTAACGACAGTACATTCAACAATGAGAAGTTGAACTGATGGATACAATAATTTTTCGAGCTGTGGTTATTTATGGTTTGCATATAACTGTCATAGGAGTTTTTATTAAAAAAATAAAAATCAAACACTTTCATATTACTCACAAATCGGGAAGAATTTACAAAAGAGAAAAAGAGGGGGGGAAAAGAAAAGAGAGGAAGAAAGAATCACCGTGGAAAAGCGTACAATGAAAAAAAAAAAAAAGGAAATATACACAAAGGTCCATTTATGATTTGATTATCGAATTGAAATACTGTAAAATGAATTCTTCTTGCTTTGGTGTTTCAATTGCTTTTAAACTTCTTCGAATCCGTACAAATTGAATCGCTCGATCTGGGGTCCCACAATATCCATTACGAAGTAAATAACAACATGCTATTAATCCCGCTCGTCCTATACCTTCATGTAATATTAAACGTTAATTAAAGCAAAAAATCGTGTGCAAGTAAAATTTTTCTCGGCAGTACCTCCTCTACAATGACATAAAACATTACTTCCACTTCTAAGTTTTTGTTCTATAATCTTCAAAACCTCTTCAACAGCATCAATAGAGTCCGGAGCTTGTCCTTCAATCATAGGAATCCTACAGCGGAGTAAATTAATGTGTACTTTTCAATTTTTCTTTAAACAATACCTGACAATCTCGATGTTCTTGAATTCAGCTGCCGCTTTGTATTTAGACCACGGCGCACCGAGAAACTCCATCTCCCCGTCGTTCAAACAACTATGATCACAGTATCAGTAAATGTATTTGTCGGTGAAAACAATGATGTAAAATTTTTACCAGACAACCAGATCAATACCAAAAGATTTCAATCTCTCAAAATCATGACCCAAATCCCGATTAATCATCGCTAGATATAAAATTATTTAATTTTTTCCTTCCCGATAAACATAAAGGATTATTTGACCTCTTCCATGAACTGGTCCGGTATCAAGACGAACTTTTTTTCCAGGACAGCTGCTCAAAGCAAAATTCCCATGCTTTAAAGGGGGACTCTTGAGAAACCCTTCATACGGAGCAGCCGCAAATTCAGCGCTACTGGGCGCGTGGGAGCCTTTTAACAATTCTTCGTCACCTGGGGTTGAAATAATTCCATTATTTTCGACCAGTCCAGCTTCTACTTCCTCAACCTCTTCACGATCTTTATTACTAGTGTCATCGCGTTGTTTCGTCTCCGGTTCTTCTGAGGGTGTGGGAAGTTTGGCTATTTTTGGTCCATCATTAAACAATAATGTAACTGCGTCTGTCGAGATACATTGCTGCTGTTGAGGTACAGGCGGAAACGGGATTACTGGAATCGAAAGTGGTCTGCCTAAATGCACCGGTGAGTTTTCAGGTCGAATGAACGAGAGTAAATCAACATCTGCAACCAAGGCCAAAGGAGGAACCAACAACAACTCGGGGGGAAAGAGCCAAGAAATATTTATGGGGTGAGTTAGGGAGGTTCGTGGTTGTTGAAAGGAATTGTTGTGGTTTGGTTCCATCGTTTCAACCAAGTCGCCTCGATTCAGGCAGGCTGGTCACAAGACAAATGTTTTTTTTTTTCGCAAATTCAACGTTCTTTTTTTTTGTTTGTTGAAAATTATAAAGTATTTCTGTTGTTAACTGCTATTTATGGTCGAAGATTTCCTTTGTGATTGATGAAGCCGATGATTCGTCCCTGAGAAATCTGATAAGCGATTTTATAGGCTCGCGCTCGAAGAAAATCACGCCAATCAAAAAATTAGAAGGAAAGAGTAAAAATCAGAAAAAGCGAATCTTACTTACTTTTAACATCCTTCCTAGCTTTTGAATGATGGATTATATTTTCCAACTACAATACAAAAGCTGACCAGGACCAGCTGGATGAATCTCTATTGATTGCTTCGACTCACGTATTGCAACTACTTTGATTAGGAATTCGAGACTTCGAGTATTCAGCTGGTCAAGGACATCTGTAAAATCACAGCTTGACTATCCTGAGCTTGCCACCCCAGTGCTTCTAGCTGCATACAAATCCTCCTGCGATGACAGGCCAACACCGTTGAACCGAATGTCGGTCTGTAAAACGTCATATCGCTTACTGCTCAACGACTCGCTGTTATCCCACCGCTATGAATGAAGACAACGAGATTCTGAATTTAGATCGA
The DNA here is from genome assembly GCA_027600645.1 of Nowakowskiella sp. JEL0407. Lineage (NCBI taxonomy): Eukaryota > Fungi > Chytridiomycota > Chytridiomycetes > Cladochytriales > Nowakowskiellaceae > Nowakowskiella > Nowakowskiella sp. JEL0407. The sequence goes on from JADGJK010000089.1 coordinate 20,904, forward strand.
TTGGATATGGAATAAAATTGTAAACCTTATCAGCTTAACAACCTTACTGGTCTGGAGGAGCATCTCCGACATGCAACGAAATGGAGTGATTTATCGCGCTGAGCCTGTGAAGGAATGTGAGCGGCGATTAGAGAACTTTAAAGTAGTCGTAAAGTAGTTGGTGTTTTGCAGTAGGATGAGATGGGACGCCAGCTTTGTATTAGGTTGGAGTAAATTATAAATACCGCATGGGGAACAAAGCTCAAAACAGAAGTTGGATTAATATTGGCAAAGAAAGAAAATTCATTCTGCTGTCAGAGAAAAGAATAAACGGATGAGAAAGAGGAATGACGTATGAGTCGTGATTATCAAGCGCGTTTGGGAGGGGAAAATTTTTTTGCATTTTTCCCGAAGGCGGTATCAAAGACAGCAAATGACACACCAAAATTTTAATCATATTCATTAATTGGATAATTGCATTTCTGTGGTTTCGCATGCACCCTTGTTTCAGAAGAGCACGAACGGGCGATGAAGCATAAGAAAAAAAAACTCATCTGGTGTGGTGCGGTGGCGAATCAGCTTTCAAAACTGTGATACCAACGTGATTTCTAAAAAGTTGAACTTGCAAATGCTCAATTGAAACGATAAAGATTGCAGTTTATATATGTAACAGATTCACACAAAGCAAACATAATATTAATAAATAAACCCAAAAAGGAATATGAAAAAGATACAAAGAAAATTTGCAAATATCCCTTTTTTCCATTGCTGTGCAACCTTGCGCATTTTGAAGTTTTTTTTTGTTTACCATGAATTCACCAGAGTTAAAGCAATTGCAGCAGCAACAGGCTAATAAGTATTTCAACATGTATTCTAACTTCCCCGCGCTGCCCGCTGATCCAGAGCCTGCCCGCGTTCTCGTTTCGCCCGGTTCAGAAAAGAAGAATTCCCCTGTCGTTGTTCCTCCTCGGTTATCTTCAGCTGAACGTCTCCGCAAACTAGCACAGCAAAATTCTAATTCTAACCCTGCTGCCCCTGCCTCTCCGATTCTAAGTGCAAAACCTCTTCAACCTCCATCTTTCCCACTCCCGCCCTCGCCGGTTTTAGAGGATCCGATATCCAATCCCGTAAAAGATGTGAATACTGAGAATAATAAACCGCCTTCTTCGGTTGAGAAGCAAGGCGCTGTAAATATGAAACGTTCAAAATCCGAGCGATCGCGACGCACATATAAACCACTCGCACCAATTTCACCAAATGTCCCTTCAATACCAGCGCCCGCGCAGAATACGCATGTGACCGCACCGGTTTATTCAGACGACATGGATCCTCTAGAATTTATGGATATGTTAAACGATTACTTGTTAAATAAACCCGCTTCGTCTAAGCCGAAACATCAACGATCGCGATCCACAGGAAGTGCCAAAGGCGTGAAATTGGATATTAGAGCCAGTTCATATTCGAATACTTCTACCTCTCCGACTCTCACGAACGCTTCTTTACCTTCTTCCGCGCGCTCCAGTTATCGCCAATCACCTCCAGAACATGTGCATTTGCATCATCCGCAGTTGGTTCAACAGCAGCAAATCCCCGTTGGTCGAAAGTCTCAAGGTTTCTCTGAAAACGTTTTGAATCTGCTACAAAGTTTACCCGATCCCAATCAAAAAGAAGTTCTTCCGCCTAGACCTCACACTCCAACTTCTATAATGCCGCCAAACATGTTTCAAGAGGATGTTCCTCGAGGTATGTCTCCGTTTCGATCGAATAGCCCCCACCCGATGCAGCAAAATATTGATATTAACCCTAAAGCGTTGATCTTTGAGAATCCACAACAACATTTGCAAATCCAAGCGAAAAAGCGAGCTCAGCAATTGCAAAACTTGTCTGATTTTGTAAAGTTCCCGGCACCAGAACCTCCATCTAACCTCCCAAAAGTAGCAGAAAACAGGTAATAGGAATTTTTTTGGTTCATAGCTTTTTGTATTGACTTTTATCTCAGCGTTAAAAAAGAGATTCTCGAGAAGAAGAAGGAAATCGATTTGAAGAGCAAACAGGCGGCTGCTTTGGCACTTTCGTTCCGATAGTTTTTTGGTTTTTTAAAAAATGACAATGTTCTTCTTTTATTTTTTGTTTTTTTTTCTTAATCTTTTCCTCCTCTTTGAACCTCATCTCACTTAGAAAATTTTTTCACTAAACTTTTTGTTTTGTAATTCGTAAACCATTCAAAGCTGATGGTCTCTCTCTTTTTTTCTCTTTAGTTTTTGGGAACATCTCTATGCAGTATATATGTAATGTTATTGTTTAATTTTCTGTTCGTTTCTTAAACTTTTTAGTTTTTTGTCGGATTTTTGGAATCGTTATTTTTTTTTTAATTCGAATGAAATGTTATTTGAAGCAATATTTGATGCTTTTTTATCAAGGTTACTTTAGATATCACGTTGGTAAATACAGTCTTTCTGAAATAAAGAATCATTTGAACACACACCGAAATAGGCACGTTTTTTTGCAATCTTCTCGGTTCGTGGCGTGAAGTTTTTTAATTATCGCTGTTCATTTCAGTTTTTTCGGCATTTTTTTTCTTCAGGATCAATTCCCATTGAAACTTCCACGCAAATTTATAGATAGAAAAAGGACGAATTGCATTGCTGTCTGGTATATCATAATTTTTAATTGCGTGTCCGTTAATTATCAATACTCTTAGCATTTTTAGATGGGTACCAAGGATTACGATGAAATTTTCACATCTCCTGCACCTGAAACAATTCTCTGTGAAAACGAAGGTCTAATTGTCCCTTTCGTCGGTTCTGCAATCTCTTTATTCGCGCCAACGTTTATTCCAACGTGGTGGAGCTTCATAAAATCCGTCATCACTAATCTAGCCGACGCATGCAACGACTCAACGGGGAAAAGTACACAACTCGCAAATGAAATTCTCAAGGAACTGGATTCCGGCACCTTTCCGCCATACAAAGTAACCGAAATCGTATCAAGAAGACTCGGTGTAGATTATTTAGAAGCAATTAGTGCGTTTGAAGTTGTGTTTCCGAATCACATTCATTTCTATTTGGCGAGGGGATTGCTGGATGGAAGATTTCCGGCTTTGATTACGACGAATTTTGATAGAGCGATAGAAAGTGCTGTAGAATTTTTAGGTGGAAATGTTTGTTTTTTGTCGGGTGATGCGGAGAATGATGCCGAGCAGCTGGATGTTTTGTTTGAAAAGTTGCAGGGGAGTCACTCTAATGATAGAGGGGTGGTTGTTATTGGGTCGTTCTTGGCGTTTTCGGTTATGAAGGATTTGTTACCATTGGTTGGTGGATCCACCCTTTCGTTTTTGATAAAGATTCACGGTGATGCGGGAAATCCGGCCTCGTGTATAGATACGGAGATGCAGCGACATCAAGGACTTCCATTAGAGGTTAAAACGACGTTGTACGTTATTCTGCGGCGGTTTAAGCTATTCTTTATGGGATTTAGTGGTGTCGATATTGAAGGAAATCTGGATTACCTTAGTTTGAAAACGGAGAAGGAGTCCATATCCCAGATGTTCTGGCTTACGCCGCCGGAATTTAAAGAACCGCCTGTGCTGGATCAGCTGCGAAACGAAATCGGAGAGAAAAAGATTATTGCAGTTTCGGGTGGATTTGTTGGAAATTTTCAGAGCGGTTTTGTCAACCCCATCGTCGCTGAAAAGTTGTCTTCTTGGGCGAGTGATACTGTGGGACCGTTTTGGGCTAGTTTGGTATTGGTGGATTTGGCGAGGGCAGCGAAGTTACCACAAGAAATTTTTAACCTTGGAATCAAATCGGCGTTTTCTGCGCTTACAGACGAAGAATGGAGATTTTTTAACTCATCTTTTCCTCACATATTCAATACCACCGGGTTCCTCACGCTCCGTCTCGTCATGTGCCAGTGCAGATTGAGTCCAAATGCGCGATCTCAGCTCTCCTTCCTGGAACTATGCGCCGAAGCATTGGATTTAATGATGCAAGGGGATTTCAGACAGGCAATTATAAGAGGGGAAGATGCAATCAGAGAGCTTCGATATCGATTTAGAGACATCGTTCTTGCCCCAAACTCTTATTTAGCTTTTGCAGTTTACGCCGTCGCTCTTAAAGCATTAAATCGCGACGAAGACGCTCTAAAATTTATGGAGGACGCCCGCGACGTTGCGTGGTATTCTGGAAACCTCGATGCGGTAGCATTTGTCGATGATTTGTTAAATATCGCGAAAGAATTCGATTTCAAAGCACTCAAGAAAAATCAGCATCGGTTCTCAATACTAAAATCGAATTTAATGACGGCGGATTCAGATACCCTTGAGATTATAGAGAAAGACGAAATTTTAGTGTCGGTCCCATTATTCGACAATGCAAAGGATTTATCAGTAAGCGTACCGGCTTCTCAAATGTACCGAGCCCATTTATTTCGAGCGCTTATGGTTGGCGATAGAGTTGCGATCAGTCCCAATTTCCTTTTGGATAGTAAGATATTCTTACACGAGGTGTTATTCGCAAACAACACCGAAACGGAGATTCTACTTCCATTAATTAGACCGATGCTACCTCGATATCAAGAAGTCGTTACTGCGCAAGGAAGCATAAAGGTTGACTTATTCTCCGACCCACATCCGATTCTGCGGTATCGCAATGAATGCCAAAAGAATAACATACGATTTTTAAACGAAGAGATACCCGATCGATTCATTGAGATTCTTGATGAATTTTACACCAGAAATCGACACTTGATTGCATGGTACGAATTTTCGAAAATTGCCGAACAGTACGAGAAGAGTGTTTTGCAGGCTGCAACGTCGAAGGAATTTATAGCGTCTCTCCCACTGCATTTACAGGGACACGCTCGTTATGCGACATCAGAATTGGTGAAGTTTGTAAATCTATGCACCACGCCGTCACCGGAAACTATGAAAAAACGGGCATTGTTTCGTTCTTCATTATACAATTTTGGGAACTTGTTCAAAGACTCGATTTCGACAGAGAAGTTTGAAGCGTCAATTAAAACTTTCGTCGAAGATGCGAAATTAGACAACGAAGCGAAACGGAATTTGATGAATGCAAGGGAAGAGATAGCGAATAAGCCATGGAGATATGCCCACATGCTTCACAGGATTGCGGATGAAGCGTACATTAACAATATACCGAATACGTATGGAATATCAGTTGTTGGTAGATCGAGTGAATCAGTGCAACAAGCGTCTTCGAAATTTCGGACAAAGAGCCAAGATATTGGAGAAATTTCGGTTGCAGAATTTCCCGCATATCTATTTTTTAAGCTGACTGCGGAAGAATTAAAGATGTTGCGAAATGGAAGTCGCGCGTTCAGAGTTGCTTTACGAGGATTTGAAAAAGACGGATGTGACGAATTGGATACCGAACATACTGCTGCAGAATTGTCGGAGGTTCGAAAACAAGCAGGATTGCTATGTGGTGTACTAAGATCGGTTCTAATCCCTCCTGATCTACGACCGCTTGTTAGGGATGTATTTAGTGGAACCGGGGAACGAAACACCGTTGCCGATCGCTGGATGCAGAGCTTACTGGAGCACGGAATTCCATTTGTAACGAAAGGCTCACCAATTAAGCCGACGATCCAATTCCCAGTAATGAGTTTCCCGTGCTTGAAGATTTCCCAAACTCGAAATTCGACGCTTCTAAGTGCTGTCCCCATACTATCTCCGAATGCTTTACAGGATACATTCACGCCAATCAAGCAGCTTGAAGAAATTGAAATGTACAAAAATCGATCGGTTTCAGTCCGTTCCGACCGCGTGTTCTTCACAAAGTCGAAAAAAGAAGGAAGAGTTACGGTGGTTGTTGAGGGAGGGAATTGTCAAGATACCTGCGTAGTGGTGATTCCAATAATAGAGAGACTTGGGCGGGATGGAAAATCGTTTCAAACCGTGGTCATGGCTCGTCAATTCAGATACCCTGTATCAGCTTGGTCATGGGAATTCCCGCGTGGATTTTGCGAGGTGGGAGTTTCGATAGAAGATCAAGCGACAAAGGAAGTCGGTCGAGAAACCGGTATGAAAAAATTCAAAAGATTGACGAGAATAAACGGCGAAAACGAAATCTGGAATAACAATGGAATATCTCGATCAAAAACCGTTTATTTTGCAGTCGTAACTGAAACAGATGAAGAACTGAGCAATGAAGTTGAAGTAGGAGAAGACGGAGAGAAAAGTAAGCGAGTTCAAGTGTTTGACGTCGAAACAATGAAGAAAATGGTTTGCGAGGGACACATACGAGATCAGTTTTCTGTATCAGCATTCTCATTAGCAATTCTCACTTCATGTTTGCATTCTTGAATAAACAAAACCTTATGCCAATGCATCGCCACCTGGGCAAATTTAATTTTTCTGATGAGCTCCTCCACCAACGCACCAATTACTAAACTGGAAGAAATCGAAGTTTACCAAAATCGATGGCTTTCTCTTCGGTTTGACCGGGTGAAATTTGAAAAGACGGGAAAAGAAGGAAGATATTCCGTGCTTGTTGAGGGAGGTAACGGCAAAGAGTCCGGCGTAGTGGTCGTTCCAATCCTTCATCAAACCGACGCTAAAAGTGGAGTTGCTCCCGAAAAAGTGGTCATGATTAAGCAGTTTCGCTACCCAGTTTCGGCATGGTCTTGGGAATTTCCGCGAGGCTTTTGTGAGATGGGAGTCACTGCTGAAAATCAAGCATTAAGAGAACTTGAAGAGGAAACTGGAATTAAACCGGAACTGTGTAAGAAATTAGTGAAACTTACACAAGATGGTTGCGAGATGTGGACGAACAATGGAATTTCTAATTCTAAAGTTGTCTATTATGCTGCTTTAATCGACTCTTTGGAAGGCATGAAAAGCGGGCTGGGTGAAGATGAGGAGAGTATTGAGAAAGTGAAAGCATTCACTGTCGATGAGGTTAAGGAAATGGTCCGCAAAGGTGAAATACGAGATCAGTTTGCTACAACTGGATTTGCGTTGGCTTTATTAGGATCACATTTGCATATTCAGTAAATATAGTTTAATGAATTATGATTGTAAATTTATACCAATATCGTGTGATCTCCAGAATGAGAGCAACAAATCACTATTTATCTACTGAAATCAGTGACCATGAGAAACACATTATAAATGAGATTGTATTAAAGCAAGTACATGTGTAATTACAAACTTTCGACTTTAAACTCAAAACTTGTAACCATCTGCGCTGCTGTGACGAACGATTCTTCGATGGCTTCCACCGTCGCATCCGATGAGATATACATTCCGCCGCCTCGACTTGCAGCGCAAAGGCTTTCAAGCTCTGATTTATGGGAAAGTGATCCTACGCCGATCATTATCACTGAAATGGTCGGTGACTCCTTCAACATTTCAAGGATTTCCGAACAGTTGGCTTTCGAGCAGTTGTCTCCACCATCCGTCAATGCGCAAATCCATCGAGCCCGCGTGTCGTCAGGAGGAAGTTTATTGATGGCAATGATGGTTTCTTTTAGAGCATCCCACATAGCTGTCCATCCCGCCAATTGTGTTCCTTCGTAGACATGCTTAATCATTGTTGCTTTGTTGGCTGGAGTAGCGTCCATCCAGTCAAACACGGTCCAAGTAGAATCTCCAAACTTTTCCATTCGAACTCGGTCCTCATCTGAAGTGTATTTACTGATAAAGTCGTCAATCGATTTTCGGCAAGTTTCAATTTTGGAGCCGTTCATTGAATAAGAAACGTCCAGCGTAAACGCGAGATCCTTTGCGTGGTTTAGTTTTGAGGTTCCGATGTTTCCAACACTAGTTCCGTTCTTAGTTTGATAGATTCTTCGAGTTTGAACCACAGGCTTTGTTAGGGTTGGGAATATTCGTTTACCGATTTCAAAGAGCTTGTCTGCGATCTCTTTCTTATCAATTTCGTTGTCGTAGCAAAGGTTTATCGCATTCTGCGCACAGTTCTGTTGAACGTATGAGATTAACGCCGGAAAACGAGTCAGTACATCTGCAAAAGTTGAAAATAAGCAAAATAGCGTAAGAAGTAAGCAGTTTGTAAAACATACATAAGAACCACGATAGTGCTTCTTTCTTTTTCCCTTGAGCCATACAAACCAATCCCTTGTTCATAAGTGTGTATTGCATCGCATCAGGTTGGACTTTTTTCTTTACAATCCCGTACGCATCTTCCACCAACAATTCAGCTTTATCGACCAACTTCTGCTCCAAATACATTTGGGCAAGGTTCCCACTGACTTGCGCGAGACCCAAGGCGTTGTCGTGTCGTCGGAATAAGTCCATCGAATCGTTGAAGTTGAGTTCAGCAGAGGGGTAATTTTTTAGAATCGAGTAATTAGATCCTAGGTTCATTTTGCGGTTTGCGATGATTTCGTCCCATTTGGTTCGATTATCTTCAGAGATTTCTTCTTCCAAAAGCTTAATAGCTATTAAATGATATATTAAATCTTTTTGGAAATCTAAATTAATACGCTGTCGACTTACCGTTCGTTACAGCAAATGTGAAAGCAGTAGTTGCCTCGTGGTATCGTTTCATCTGCGAATATACATTACCTTCGTTGTTTCTGCATATTCCTAATCCTTTTTCGTTTTTAAATTCAATCATAATCTTCTCGGCTGCAAGATACTGTCACATTTTTTTTATCGAATTTTAAAAAAAAAAAAAAAAAGAAAGATTAATTATTTTTGACTTACGTTCTGGAGTGCTTTTTGCAAATCTCCTGCATAGTAAGCAGCATTTCCAAATCGCAGTGCGACAATCAGATATCGAAATTGTTTGTATATTTCCCCAATTTCTCGATTAGCACCTCGAGTCTCTTCGATTTCAGCACTAAAATCCGCTTTTTTCAACGATTCCAGTATTCGTGATAAATCAACTACTGGATTAAGAACTCGAAGTGCAAACGCTCGACTGGCATAGAACGAAACCACTGTCGCCAGTATAAGAAGTAGGGAGATGATTACCACCGCAACCGTGCTAAACGTGGTAGTTTGAGATCTTAAAGTAATGCTGGACGAATTAATTTCCGACTCCGGAACCATCGCTACGATGTAGAAATCCGTTCCTGCAACCGGTGCACTGCTCAATTTCCAGTTTTCGTTGTTCAGAGTAATATCGGAATAGTTTCCAGATGAGGTTGCGGAATTAACTGAAGCCAAGTAACTGTCAGTCAATGAGGCGTTGTCTTTAAACTCGATTGAACCAATATTCGTCACGTTCGCAAATATATCTCGTTTATTCAGACGATTGGTATCACTAAAATGTAATATTGGTGATTTTTGAATGAATTTGAATATGAAGAAACAACTTACTAGGTGACTAGGTTCCCTTTTTTGCTCATAATAAACACAAACCCAGAATGAAGAAATTTACTGTGTTTCGAGAAGTCTGCCAAGAAATGATCCAAACGCACGTCCACAGCGGCGACTCCAATTAACCGTCCATCGATGTATACAGCTTGCGACGCAGTGATTGTTGCTCGATTGGTCGCTGCGCTTATGTAAGGAGTGCCAATGACCACCGGTCCAAAATTGTCATTCACGTTTCCTATGGATTGAGTGACAGCATCCCGATACCACGATCTACAACTGGGAATAAATCCAGTTTTCCCCTGTACGCTCGCAGGAAGATTTGGTCCGGAACAAAAGTTATTGGCGGAATAAGTTCCAGAGGAATCATAAGAGTACGGATACAATCGAAATCCAAAATCTTCAAACCCAAAGTAGACGTTCTCGACAACTTCTTTATCAATTTTCAACGGCCGTAGGATATTGTCGAGAATTGTATTTGATTGGGCGGCCGCAAATGAAGTCAATTGTGATGAAGTTGTTACGTTGATGTTGAAGTATTCGGAATACAAACTTTCTTGTCCTTGAGGAGGTTTTGGAGGATCGTTTTCAAGTTTAGATGCGAAATAACTTGGATAAGGACTTTGAAAAATTCATATCAGTAAGTTTATCGCGTTTCTTCATTCAATCCTGAAAAAAATTTTACCGAACGATATTGAATTCAGGTCCAGTCTTAAGAGCTAGTGCAGCATAACTAGCCAAGTTTTTTACGTCCAAGATAAAAGTACTCAGAGCACTCCGTGCCAACCCAGCACCAAGCACACTTTCAGAAGATAATGTGGTCATCTCGATGTCCCTTATCAAACTGCTTATTTCGTTCACCCACCCACCGGATTGCCAGTAAACTACCGATATCATTAAACCACCCAAAAGAAGCATCCCCAAAACCAGAGGAATGATCATTCTACCAGATGTCAAGTTAAGTTAAATTGTGTGAAACGTCAACTGCAAAAACATTAGCAATACCGTAATACAATTTGTCGTAGAAATTTCATGTTGTGAATGTTTTTTTCAAATGAGTTGGTCACTTCAGTATTCGCTGTATAGAATTTACTGTTGCCTAGGAAAGAAGTTAGGTTTGGACGCCTAAGGCGATCAAAGGCGTTTTCAGCCACATCACCGTCTTTTTGAACAAAAGTTTAGATTAATCGCGAATAAAATTAGCATTCAAATACACATATTTCTTTATTGAATTCAATGAATTTCTTCGCTTTGGGAAATATTCGATTCTGTAAACACAACACTTTCTCACACTGTATCTGATACATTAACTCAGTAAAATCTAAACCTCAAGTTACGAAATAAAAAATCATTCCCTGTGGAATAAAATCAATCCTTGTGGAATAAAATCATGCTTCGTCCCGGAGAAACGTTGACGTATCAAATTTTATGTTTTTGATTAAAATATTCATGATCAAATTGCGATTCCAAATTGAGGGAGTATTCAAAGCAACGGCAATGCACACGATATTTAATTAATTTAGCGCCCTTAACGGTCAATCATACCAAAAATTTCTCGCAAATATTCTCATGTTACGTTGTGCAACATTGACCGTTTTGCCGCACCCTGAATGTCACACACTGATTATTATAAAAAGAACCCCCAGTCTCCAAACATAATTATGCATAAGATCAATTTCTTTATGAATCCACTTTATACCATACCGGATATTTCGCTGCGAAAGCGGTGGAAAAAGGATAATCTCCGATAACGCATCTTTTCGTCTCTCTCGATATTAGAGCCTTTAGAAATACAATCATTTTATGGCCCTTCCGATACCTCCCAAACCGGTGAAGCTAGGATCGAAGTTTTCGTCGACCGAATTAACTCTCCTTGGACGCTGAACTGTACGGGTAGACACGGGCGTCTCGCTGTACAGAATACGATTCATCGAATCTCTCTTTCAATCTTCCATTCATTCATTCTCTGCATTTATCACCCTCGCATTGCATCGCATTTTTCTTTTTCATCATTCATCGCATCAAACTCAACATCGCATCTTTCATTCACGACATCGTTTCATCTATCGCATCGCATTCATAGTTTCATACATTTCATTATTCATCGCATCGCATCGCATCTATCATCTAATCATTCATCGTATCTATTGTGTCGCATCTGGTCGTCACGCATCGCATTTCTTATCATTATTCGCATCACCTACATTCATCATCGCATCGCACAATTTCGGCAACGCATTAATCATCTTTCAACATTCGCACTATTTATAGCTTCCCATCTTATTCGCGGCATTGCATTTTTCACTCATTATCGGCATTCATCTTTGACATCGGCATTCAACTCGAACATTCATTTAATCATTCATTCATCAATTCATCTTCAGTCATTCACAACTTCATTCAATCTGCATTTTACATCAATGGGTTCGCCGGTCGACCAATCTTAATCATATCTTTCATTTATCATTACAACGACTATTTCATTTCAAAATCCACTTTTGAATCTCGGTTGGGATCACATCCATGGATAAAAATCCACAATAAGGACATTTTATTATTTTGTAATTATTTTTTTTCTTTCTTTATTCATTTGTCTCGGAATTTTTTTTCAAATCAAAACATTAATATATCCTGAATCTTCAACTAATTTCAAACATTGTAAAATGATATCCGAGTCTAATAAACTACAATCTGACCCTCAAGAGAATAAATCCTTACTGTTAATTGAAATTCTTTTGAAATCATCCAGCGACAAAGCTCCATCAAGATCGCGATCAAAATTCTTCATCAATTCCGTGATATCGTTTTTGTAAACAAGATGATGCGGGTTGATAATCTGCACGACTTTCTTTAAATCAGACACTGTGATTTGTTGCGTTTCCTCGGGATGGAAAAACTGCAACGAATTCTTTAGATATAAACTTAACCCGAATGATACTCAGTTACCTGAAATGCTTCCTCAAACGGTGGATTCGCAACACTACGATTCACCAGCAAATTCACCAATTGCTCTCGACTAACCTCTTCCTTCCCGCTCATAATCATCTTCAATATTTTACTCCCACCCGCTGCCATATCCGGGAAAGAATTCTCAATCATATAGTAAATATCCTCCTTTCCGAGTCGGATTGGACCGGCGTGAACGTTGTTCAATTTCATCTTGTCTAGATTTGTTCGTTCAACCACACTGTGCTTTTCTGTTTTCTGATTACTCGCCCCATCCTTTTCTTTGCTGTTTTCAGATTGCGGATCAGCGTCTTTTTTACCATTGTGAGATTGAAGTGCCAACGCCGCCCGTTCTTGTCGTCCTCTAGTAAAGAAAGCAATAGCTGCTTCGATATCTTCTTTTGTGATAGGGTGTGTTTCCCGAAATGCGCCCATTGGGTCAAGCAATGGATCATCTCCGAATTTCCATGGCTCCGGCGGCCGCTGTGAACTGGTTGATTTTGCAGTGAGAGGCCGGGATTTGCCGTATTTGCTGGTCGGTGGGCGAGTTGAGATGGATCCTTGTGTTGGTGAACCGGATTTCATCGTTAGATAAGCCAATCACAAATCTTCATACTATACTCAAGCAAAGATTGGAATCAACTTGCACAAATCAAGAGGAAGTTTACGATAGTGAATCGCGACCTAGGCTGTTGTAAGTACTAATTGATAACTGATCCAATACCAATCTTGATGATACGTTGCAAAATTGCAAAAAACCAATTTTCTTTATTAAACGTTGAACTAAACGTGAAAGCAAATCATCATATAAATAACTTATAACAAAAATGGGTGAATATTGGACACAAGCGAACCACATTTGATGGTGAAAATCAACAAAACATGGATTAACAGTGTTCAGTAAGTAGGTTTGGTTCGATATGGGCCTGCGCCATTTTCCGCGTTCCTATAGTATAGAGAGTAACGCCGTGGTAAGCAAGTCGTTTTGAAATTCAATTTTCATGATTCAGTTAAAGTTTGAAAAAATTCAAATAGAGGTATCAATACAGACATTCTCGTTGAGAATAAAAGTTGTAAAGGGATTACATCTCACAGATTAATTCATTCGATTGTATCTTTGAAATGTTGCAATCGAAAGAAGAAAAAAAATTGGAAAAATTGACAACCTTTACGATATTGACAGGCAGGCCAATTTATCAAATGGTGAATTTAAAATTTTATATTTATGAAAAAAGAAATTTAAAAGAAAATCAAACAAAAAAGACTTTTTTACATGGAACCAAAAAAGAAAAAGTTTTAAGATCCAAAAAATTACAACAAAGAACAATTGCAATTTTCGAAACACGCTTCGCTGTAAAATGAAAAATTTAAAAGAAAAAAAAAACTTGATCTCAATTCTACAGAAACATATTTTCGAAACGTGGTGCAAATAATGTGTCAGGAATCTTCTTCGATATCCATTTCCATTATCATTCCGTTCATATCATAGTCGTCATCGATTTCAATTTCAGATTCATCTTCAGGTGGTGGTGAAATTCGTTCGATATCTATAATGTCACCCTCGTCTTCTTCGCTAACTGATTCCACAACATGTCTTCTACCAACTCCATTGTGGTGAATATCGATTCCTTTGGGGTCGTATTCGGCGTCGCGCATTGAGACCATTGCCATGGCTGCGACCGATACTGTAAAATCGTTTTCATCCTTCGGTGACGAAAGGCTGTTTTCTTCCGCCAGATCGTTTTCACCCTTGATGGTTTCTTCCTCGCTATTTGCCATTTCCTCATCTCCTTGGTTTGTTCCCAACGTAACCAAGATTGAAGCCGCCTCTAGAAGCTGCACTTGCTGGTGCTTCGAAAGTGATAATCGAGAAGTTTCTCGCCATAGATCAGTGTGTTCCCATCGGTGTTTGGCAAGACAAGAACCGTGTTTATAAGCTTTCCCACAAGTTTCGCAAGTAAACGGAGATTGTTTAGAACCAAGTCTGCGAATTCAACACTGTCAGCAAGAAGTGCAAATAAATTCGCGGCATACTGTTTCACATACCCTTTATCCTCCTCGTCCACATCACTTTGTGAGCGCCCAACGTCTACGCTTGCGGCCTTTCGGTGCTTTTTCGGCGACTTATTAATTTTTCCACGAGTATTTTTAGATCGCTCATGATCCCGATCGTCGGAGGGAACTGAAGCTGACAGCAGTGAAAACATCCCATCTTTCGTCGGGCCATAATTGGCATCTTTACCAGCGTTGCGAATAAAGTCCGAAGAGTATTCGGGAACGGAAAAGGGGAACTGGAAGAAGTCGTTTCTGAAAAAGAATGGAATTGGTGGCGGTGGGATATTCGTTGGAAAACTAGTTGGCCCTTTAAAACTGCTGGGTGACGAGGAAGGATCATTTGAGGCCTCGGATGGTCGTCGAGTGCTGGCTGAGCTAATAGAGGATGCGACATTCATAGAACGATAGAATTCGAAATCAAAAGGATGGGGCGGAATAGGAAGCGAAGACGACAACTTTCCGTTAATTTCTGCAGCGTTTTCTGGTAAGTCTGATGGTAGTTGCATGCTGAATATCGCGGGATATGAGTCTCGACGCAAAGTGAATGGAGAGGGTAAGTTGTTGTTAAATAATGGTGCAGGAGGAAGAGAAAAGTCAGGGAATTTTGGGTCAAGGGTTTTAGCAAGAGTTTCAGAGCCATTAGGTGGAGTTGGATAATGAAGATGTGGGAAGGGTATAGGAAACGTAGGAAGAGGAAGAGAATGAGCTAGGTGACGCGGGGAACCCGACGGAAACGGCAATATTTCCGACTATGAGAGAAAATAAGATATTAGCAATTACAAAGATTTGAAACGAACAACGATAAACATGTAAAGTCGCAGAAAGAAAAGCGAAACCAAATTTCAAACTCAGCAAACCTTGGCGGACTTTGAAGGATCCAGGGAGGAAATCTTCTGAGCAGGGGGAGAGACAGGGAGCATCTGAAGCGAAAAGCAGCGAAAAAGAAACAAGAATTTTTTAATGAAATAAAAACGCAATGCGATAAAAAGTTGGCCAATCAAAATCGATTGTCAAAAACACAATAAATTTTTAGACAGGTCACGAATCCAGACTCTGCATCGCGTGACAAGAGTTCTGCGGGATTCTTCTAAGAATTTTTCATTTTATTAGCAATTGCATTTGATTGCGTCCATTCCACGCGCATAAATGATTTTTTTTTTCGTGTATAAAACACCAAACACAGCTTCGTATCACCCACTTGTTTGACGAGTTCCCAAAGGTTTTTTCATTTGTTTTTCTTTTCATCCATCCACCCACTCCTAACCTGCTGCTTTGTTGCAGATGCGTGACAAGTGGAGAAAGAAGAGACAACGACGTCTTAAGCGAAAAAGAAGGAAGATGCGAGCACGATCAAAGGTACCCAACTCTTTTTTTTAATTGTGCTGCTTATATTTATTTGTATTTTTAGTAAATTAAAAACACTTTTGAAACGACTGATTTACACGGTACCTGATTTAAACGATTTACGAACGCTTGACTTTAACGAACGAATTTGAAACCACTATTTGTCGCACATTCGCTATTAACGAAGTAAAACCTTTTCGATCTTGGAGAAAAGGGCCCTTTCTTTTCGGTTGATTGTTTTCTTCAAAAAAAAAAAAAAAACAACGGAGAATTGGTTTTGTGAGATTTTTTGGTTGATGCATCGGATCGGTGATGTGTACTCAGAAAAAATATCTGGATTTACATTTATCGATTGTGTCTTTGAAATTCTTTAATAAATTATATTCTCTTGTTATGAATTTGTCTTTTTTGGCTTTCAAGAAACTTCGCTGAATGTCTGCGACAACTTGTTAAAAAGTTGTAGGAGGTTTATTTAAATACACCAAATTCTGCTTTTTCATACGAATGACTGAGTTGATTTTCTTTCGTTCCTTTTATGGAATTAGTTTTCAGAAAATGAATCAAATTTCGACAAGGAATGCTACAGTTGAAGATGTTTCATTGGTTTTGCGTAAGAAACATTTTAATATATTATCATTCATATTTACTACGCAGTACAGCAACCACATAATATGTTTGAAATATAGACTTCATTAAACAATTGGCGGACTATGAAAAGATGCTCGATATTGTAACAGCTACCGAAGAATCAATAAAAGCAGCACTATTCTCAGAAAATCCGTCCGTATTCGCTATATTCGCCTGTTTCGAAAATAAAGGTGAATTTAACGTTTAAAATTTGAAATGCTACAAGTTAGGCTGACGGTTTTGTTTCAATCCTAAATGTTTCTCTTTAAAAGAGGTCGGAATGGCATTATACTTTTTCAATTTTTCAACTTTTACTGGTCGACACGGATTGTATCTTGAGGACATTTTCGTTTATCCTGAATATCGTAAACAAGGGGTGGGCCAAGCGCTACTAAAGCAGCTTGCAATCATCGCGCAGCAAAAGAAGTGTGGTAGGATGGAATGGATTGCTTTGAAATGGAATGAAAGCATAATCCGTAAGTCACCCTGTTGGATCTTTAACATTTGTTGATTTTATGCAAAATAATCATGTAGGGTTTTATCGAAAACTTGGTGCTGTAACCATGGATGAGTGGATAGGCTTCAAGCTAGAGGATGATAAAATTACGGCTTTGGCGAACAGCTAACAGATGTCCTAACGGATTTAATATATTTCTTTGCAAACATATTTACTTGCTAATTGCAACGCTAAGCAAATCTAACGTCTTTAAAAATGTAAATAAGTAATATTCCTCTCTTATTAATTCTTCACTCGCCGCTGGTTGCGATATCAGATCTTGCATGTGGAATCAATAATCTACGTTCTAAATTTGGGAAAAATCTCTGAGAGTTATATATTTTTCTAGACTGATCCTTGAATGTATCAAAAGAATTCCGTTTTTTCAATAAAACCGAATATTCCAAGACAACTTTGGTATTCGTCGTGTTCGAATTGGGATTTTGGAGTTCGCTGTTTCGCTTGTTTTCACTCCATTTCCGGCCACTTAATTTCCGTCCATTCAAACAATTCAATTTTTCCGAATCAATATATTGCAGCTGCTGTTGCTGCGTTCTTTTTTTCGCAAGATTTGGAATCGAATACAATTGGAATCCCAACCTAGTCGAACTTCTTTGTAGTTCCGGTGGTGTAAATCTTATTGATTCATTAGTAACGTGCGAAATCAATGTGCTCTGTAAAACATTTCGAAACGATTGCTGAGTTTTATCCGCTTCGCTCTGAAAAATGTCGTTGAAAGATTTTCCATATATTTTAACCGTCGGTTCGGATGTTGCTCGTGGTATTGAGATTAAAGCTCCGCATTGTGTACACGGTCTACTATTTGCTTTGGTTTCCCCCTTAATTTCATTTTCACATTCTCGTAGAATGTCTTCACTGTTTGATTTACACTTAATTTTTTGTTTCGCCATGGATCGTTTAAGCATATCTGTAAGAATTTCAATATCGGATAATTTGAAATTTTCTTGGCAACGTATACAAATAAACGGATTAAACCTCGCCGTCTTTGAATTATCACGACCAGATTTTGGCTTTCGTTCAGAATCGGTGATTTTGCTCTTCATGAAGATCCTGCTCTCCATCTTACTGGAAGACAACCGTGGTTTGCGAATTAATTCTGTTTGTTTGTTTACTGGGCTTGGTTTTGGTTTTTGATGTGATTCTACTGTGAGTTGGTCAGAATCGGGGGTTGAAACGCAAATAGAAGGATTGTGAAGATGGTAGTACCATCCTTCTTTGAAGTAAATTCCTCGTACGTATTCAGAAGCCCACGATCTAATCTTGTTCACTGTGCCAAACTTGGATTTTTGTACGCGACTGTAGGAATGTGTGGGGTCACAAATATCCAAAGCCGATATCGCCAGAGATCTCCCCATAGAGTGTAAATCAGTAACGCTAAATTTATGTCCTTTGTTTATCATTAATTCATCCTCAACACTTTGATTTTTTTGGCCAATGCGTTTATCAGCTACGCTAGCTTTCTTTTCTTGAGTACCAGCAGATAATTTTGTTAAACTGCCAAACGCTAATTTAATTTCTTTATCTTTAGTAATATTCTTTTTTTTCCTTAATTGCGATGGTGAACACGGCGGTGTAAGATACTCACCTGGAATCTGATTATACGGCGGCAACACCCGCGACTCTGATTTCGAACAAAAATAGTTATTTTCAAAAGTATAACAATGTGTAACTTTCAAAGCTTTATAAATCGCAACTCTTCCACAGCCCTCTTTTGATTCGTCGACTCTATCCTTTGCCGACATACTGCGAGCGGAAAAATCACAAGATCCAAATTCAAACCACGGACAGTTTAATTCCATAATTTTTGCGTATGTTATTGTTTCTATTTGTTTTTGAGGGTCATTTAAGTGGTTCCCGAATAAAAAACACCCGAATCTGTTGGCATGGCCATGCAAGTCTATATAAAATTCAATTTCGCCCAGGGTTGATAAATAGGTGAGATATGTTTTTATTGCATGGATTGTTGGATGCGATACAGGGTCTGGTGATGCGTATACCCGGTTGAGATTTGTCCCTGAATTGTCTCCGCGATAGTTGCCGTTTGATACTCCGTCCGGATTAACCATTGGTATAATTTTAAAAACATACATTTCACGAAGCCGTTTTGCTCTCGGATCGTTTGGTCGGAGAATAAACTCCAAGAATCCATCTGCGATGTATGAAGAAACTGTTTCTGAAGGATGCACTCGAGCGCTGATGAAGAAGAATTTTTTATGTGTTTCAGTTGATAATTGAGCGTTGTCGTTTATTCTTTGTGTTGATGATGTTGTGGTTGTGCGAGTTCCGCTGCTACTGGAAGACGGTCTGGAACGATTTGGATCTGTATCTGTACCTTTTTTCATGTTAAAACGACGTGCACGGATATTATTCTCCGGAATTGAAGGAAAAATTCCTGATACATTTTCTTCGTGCAGTTCATCCATAAAGTTACTAGATGAAGATACTGTAATTAAGTCTAACCGCAGTCCTGCGACACTGAGACCAAGACATTCACGATGAAAGTAAATATCTGAAGAATTTTCCACTTTTGCATTCTGTATTTGAGCATAAATCTGGGAAGAAACTTTTTTAGCGCAACTTTGATGCATTTTATGCGTGGGATCGTATTTTTCAGTATAAATACTCAAACTTCGTTGCAGGTCGGTGTAAGAATACGGAAGACAATACGAGAAAAATACTTTCTGTCCCATGCAATCATCGGTTGTCGACCACTGTACTTGATAAGTTGACGGAATACCGAAACCAACCGATTTTACAATAATTGTAAAGATGCACTCAAATGTCATAACCGTATCCCCACTTTTCCCATCTGCTTCGATCGTAGGGTGATATAAAACCGATTCCCATCCTTCTCCTGGCATTAAACGATTCAAACTCTCTTCATTACCAACCCGGAAAAGCGGTCGCATACCAGCCATAAACAATTTTTGAACTTTGTTTAAATTCATTACGTGAAATTTTATTTTAATCTGTCGCTTGGTTATTTTTGGAGAAAATGATATCGTGCTTGTGGTTGATTTATTATGGAGAGTTCCGAAAGTGTCTTTTGAAGTGAATGAGAATGGATTTAAACTTACGTCCAGAGATCCAGCTTTGAGTGATGTATCGTCCGGGACCGTTTGTTGATCAATAAAAGAGAGAAGCTCTTCAGGGCTGATGACTTCAATTGAGAAATAGAACCATGTCTTGTTTTTATTTGGTTTGTTGATCATTGTCCCATCGGGCCGTGTCCATAGTTGGAGTTCAAGCGTGTCAGGAGATTTTTCATTTTTGGCGTTGTGGATCTCCAATTCTAATACAAATCAATCAATATTTTTTTCCATATTCTTTTTTTTTTCTCTAAAAGTACCACCAGATATTAAGCCCTTATTGTTTACAGTAGTTTGTGCATCAGCTAGGTTTCCTGAATCAAAGTCGGAATCAACTTGGATTCCGGCAAGATATCTTTTCATTTGAGGTCTGGATGATTATTGCTAAAGTTCTGATTATGAGAAAAATAATTTGTACGAACCAATCATTTCTATTTTTTATTTACCGGCCAAACAGTTTTTGTTTTTTATTTTATTTTTTTTTAGTAATACAATCATAAAAGCACAACCTTACAAAAAAAAATAAAAACATAAAAAATTAAAGAAAACAAAAACAGCATACAAGTCATTAAAGTAAAGAAGTAAAACGTACGCGATTAATCATTAAAAGTGTGTCATAGAAGTTTGCTTAAGCAAAAAAAAAAAGGTTTCCGAAAGAAAGGAAAAAATTAAGTAATGGAGATTAGTAAAAGAAAAGCATCATAACAACGTTGAGGTATAACCCTAAACATTAAACCAAAAAAGAAAAGCATACAAGCAAAAACATACAAAAAAAACATACAAGTTCGGCCGGTTAAAAAAATTTTCGAAAAAAATTCGAGTTCAATTTGACGTAAAAGAAAAGGAACGATAAAAAAAGATAAAAAGAGAGCAAAATAAAACGAAAGATCAAAGTAAAATAAAAAAAGAAACCGCGCGGGAATATAATATGATTTTAAATGCAAATAAAAATGACCATGATAAAAAAGCAATGATAAAGAATAGTGAAATTCTATTGCCTCGAGATATCTTGGTGCTTTTTGCTGTATGATTTTGATGCTTGGCAGGTCTTTTGGTGACCTGCTCGCCAATCTTCTTCCTGACATTCTTTTCCGCAGTACCGGATTTTTCGGCATCGAGAGCAAAGTTTGTATTTTTCGCCGACTGGCTCTTGCTTCCCACATGTTTTGCAGTAAATTTTTCGTGGTTCTCGAGAGATGGCTGCAACGATTTCAGCAGCCTCGTAGGCCATTGATGCAGCAGATTGTCGTCCGCTTCGATTCTTCCGTGGTATCGAATCACTCAAGTCGTCCAATGAGAAATGACTGCTTCCTTCCGAAGATTTTGAAGACGTCGATGCCGTTGTGTTTTGTCGTTCCATTCGTTCTCGAATTTCCGTTTCAAGTTCTTCAGCGACGATGTCGACCTCCTCGCATTCTTCAATTAACGTTTCCAATTTTGCAACGTGACGAGTGAGTGATTTTTGGCGAGTGAATTGCTCGCAGGCTTCTTTTCTAGGTTGTGAGTGTAAGTATTGGCAGTTGTGGATATGACATCCAAATGGTGTGCAGTAAAACATGCAATCTGTCAGTGATTTGTCTGTAATATCTTTTGAAATCCGACTCATTACGAAATCCCATCCTTTGTGTCCAGTCTGAAAGTAAATAAAAAAAAAATAATTATAAATTTATAAAAAAAAATTTTCTTATAAAAATTCATTTGAACTCCATACCGTCCCAGATCTATGCCACACCAGAATCATTGTCCAAAACAAATTTTGATGTCCTACAAGGTATAGGATTCCACCCTCACGATACCGCTCGTCATTTTCCAAACGATGTAATTCCAGCTTCACGTCGGCTTGAGCAATAATGGGATCGATGTTTGTCAGGGTGAGTTGTCGTTTGAGTATGGAGTCGCTTCGTGGAGGAATGACCGCAGAGGTTGGGGGTGATGTAATGGTTGGTGTGGTGGAGCCGGACGATGGCGAGATTGGGGCAAACGGGTCGCGTATGCAGTATGGTCTGAATTCGCGAATGGGTTCAACGTCAGGATGATTTGGGAAAACGATTGTTCTGCAGTAGATTCGATCAACGTTCGAGGAGGAGCCTGGGGCGAGCGAGTATTGTTTTGAAAGCGCAATGTTGAGGTAGACAAATCTCTCATCTTGGATGAATTGTTGTCTGTCCCCAATGTCTGACGGTAAATCTTTCTTAATGGTTGTCATATGCAAAGTTTATAGTGTAAACTGAATAACTTAAACTTTTTTTTAAAATTTTTTTTTCTTGACTCGATTTGGACAGATTTGGGACTGGGAAACTTCATCATTGTGGCTTGTGCACGATAATTCGCGCAGATTTTCCCGTTGTTTCTAAATCCGCGTTCTTTGCATGCATTTTATTCAAAAAAACAATGTCGATCCGCTATATCTTTTCATGCAGAGCTGCAGAACAGGAGAACATTGAGTTCGGTGCCAAAACGAAACAGTTTCTGAAGCAAAATTTTACGCACGTTTCACAAACAGCCAATCATCACAACGATAAGGGAACAAAGGGTCCACATCCGAAAAAGAGTCATAGAGTGTTGCTGACGTAGGCTCTCCTTACTCCTTGGATTTACTCTTCTTCGGCCAAGGTCCTGCGATTACTTTTCGGTTTTTATTATTTTGTCGCTTTTTCTTTGTTTTTATGCGCTGTGTTGTGTTTAAACATTCAGGAGAAAAAAGTCCAGAATGTAGGCAGAGAAATCTCTACATCGTGCGGAAAAATGTCTTTACCGAATATTGTCACGACCTTCATTTATAAAAACTAATTTATATTTATTTCTCTTTAATTTTCACCAATTTTTCTACAGGCGCACAATTTAAAAAATGCTCCAATAGGAGTGCAGGTGCTGTCATTTTGATGACCATCATGAGTGAACAAACCATTTATGTATTTATATAACTTGAAATATATTTATGGTGACGTTGAAAACAAGGAAAAAAAAAATATTTATACGGAAAAAGAAAAAACATAAAAGGAGAGAAAGACTTTTGTTCAAGTTAGTTTAAAAATATAAAAAATATGTGTTGAAAAAAAAAAAAAGCATTTTCACAATCCGTCACTATCATCCTCCCAATCACTAAGCGTCGTCACCGCTGGTTTTGATTCCGTCGTTGCCAATATTTTTACAGTTTCCTCATCATCGTGCTCTTCTTCATCAGTAAAGGTGTTTGTTAAACTTTTCTCTTCAACAATCTCAGTGGCAGAACTTGGCTTCGGTGAATTTATACTGCTAAAGGATCTCGTAGGCGATGGCGGTTGCGATGATATCGCCGTTTTTATATCTTTCCAATCTTTGAATGGTCGTAGACTCGACATCGTGAACGATGATGATCCACTAAATTTAGCAAATTCGTCCACTTCATCTTCAATATGGAAAAATCGATGAAATGATTCACGCGTACATTCACCGCCCTTCCGAGGATCAAACGAAAATCTATACAAGCTTCCGTCTGAACATATCGCAATCACAGAGCTCCCGGATGACAGTTGTGATTGTAATTGCGCGTTGGGAAGTATCGGTGATGAAGGTTGCGAGGATGACGCTGTTTGTGATGAAACGAGTGATTCTAATTTGGGTGAGAAGGATTGTTGTTCGCTTATCGTTGTGAACGCACAAAGACATCTGGCTTCTGAAGGTATAGAAAACTGCGCGAAACTCCATTCTGATGAAAAATATGGAACGTACGGTGATAAAAAGCTTAGTGACGACTGTCGATTCCCTGATACTGGGTCGGTTGGATCAGATACTGTATTTTGTGGATGCGTAGATGTTGATGTCAGGTTGAATATGTGAACCGTCCCTTTATCGCTAGCAATGCAGACTCTAGTACCTTCCAAATTAAATGCAATACTAAATATATCCGCTTTGTCCGCTCCTCGTCGTAACTCATGTAACCTTCTTCCGCTTTTCGAGTCGAAAATTCGAATCAACGTTCCTTTGTCAGAAGCGGAAGCGACCAACTTTCCATCGTACGATACTGCAAGGCAAGAGAGTTGGGAGCTGTGAGCAGGTATAACCGAAACAGAAGTCAGTAAATCTCGTTCTTCGGAGTTACTTGATATAGAAACACGTCGTGGCGTCAGAGATAAATCTACAATTTGAATTTGTCCAGGGGTTCGTGCAGGAAATGCGAGGGTTGCTGTCATATGGGTTGGTGTTGTTGGTGATGTTGATAGACCGACCAATCCTCGATCATTTTCGCATGTTTCAAATACAAAAAGCCGTTGGGGTTGCGATGAAAATGAATAAATATATACTTTATTGGACAGCACGACAATTATTCTAAAAATGATTAAATAAAATAATACGGTTTATCAAATGATGCCAAGCGAATTAACCAAGGATGATTGATAACACTAACCTTTCCCTCCTTAATCGCACTGCTTTAACTACCGAACGAAATTCCAACTCGAATATCGTTTTCTTTTTCAAATCATCCCAAATAACAACTTTGTTGGGGGGAAATTTCGGGTTTTTTCCACCGCCAACTAACGCAATATAATTTGTCCGATACATCATTTCACAGATTGAGATGCCACCCGGAGTATTCAAATCAGGTATATTTCTATTATCAGGGATTTCGGACAAATTCGGCTGCAGTGGAGAGGTGGAAGGCGGAGTCTTTCCTCGAATATATTCGTTACGTGTCTTCTCTTTGAGTGGGTGGGTATTATATATTCGGAATCCCGATTCTGTTCCTGCCGCAAAACAGGTATAATCTTGATTGAATCCGACAAACACCAAACCATCGGCAGTATCGGATGCTGGATAATAGAGTGAAGGCGACAGATTCATTGAATTAAAACTTCAGCCGGGTCTCGACCGGGTAAATCGTTGAAATTGCCGGTGGGTTTTTCTGATGAATTTCTGGTCTGTTTTAATTCTGTGACGGGACACACAATATTTTGAAAAATGGCCTCATTGTTCGAGGTAGTAAATTCGCAAATATGCTCAATCCCATCATATGAATATAATATTAAAACATAGTACTTGTAAGCATGTCTAACTCGTTAAAGAATGATATCACAGGTGTAATTTTGTAACATTCCATAAAAACGTGACAGTCACGGTATATATACACTAAAGAAAAGATAATAATACATGCTATAAATATCAAATCAGAATCAGGTCAGGTTATCGGAATGAGGAGCACTCCTCCCAATCCCATAGAAATCTTTCAACGTCTCGTATATCGTCATACTAATCGTCACACTGGGAACGAAAAACAAGATCCTTGCTGCCATTCCTTTCGTGAATCCTCTAATTCCTTCATTCCTCAGAATCTTTGAAATCGTCGCAATCGCACTGGCGTTTTCCCGTCCATCTGAAACCTGAACGCGCGTTTTCACAACGTCTAGTATGTTTGATATGCATGCTGCTAATCCCCCTGACATCGCTGAGGAAGAAACGTACGTGTAGAAAGGAGGAGCTCCATTTGCTGGTTGATTTCTCTGCGCCATCAACTTGAGTTGCTCATATGTTGTAAAATAAATCACCTGATATACGCACGAGAATTCTTTAAAATTCGAGTGAAAATCATGAAGATGAAAAAAAGACATACTGTATACGGCACGAAAACAGCTAGACCAATAAAATATCCTCGAAAGAATCCTCTCACACCTTCACGTCCATAAATATGCATCGCCAGGGATCTCGCAGTAACGTTCCTCTTCGAATACTCGCCCATCCCGCCGGTCGCCACTTGCAGTTTATTTTTTAAAACTTCCATAGGCGTCCAAAATAACCCCGATAAAGCTTCGGCGCCACCTGCTGCGACAGCATGCACAAGCGTACTGTTTTCATTTACGAGAGCGGGTGAAAATCGGAAATTTTGCAATAAAGAATTTTGGGAAGAAAGTCGAAATTTTAAGTAATCATATGACGATAAGTAAATGCTCAGTCCCGGAACAGAGAATAATAAAGTCACAGGGAGGCCACGATAGAACGACTTTGCGCCGTGAATAAAGTAAATATCTTTCGCAACTTTACTAAATGACGGGTTGGAAATAGAATTATTCTGCGAAACGGTTTTAATGGTATCTAGAGGGTGAGTGAAGAATCGGGAGAGAATTGCGGCGAATGAAGAGAAAAGAATGGAGGATTTGAGATCGACGGGATTCCGGAACGAAGTGTCGAGATGAATTTGATTGCAATTTGACGCCATGGAAACTTTGGTTGTTTATGCTCTGTGGTACAGCATCGTTGTGGAAAAACAAATCGAGATTGGAATTCCCAGATTTGATTGGGGGTTTTTTCCGCTTATTCAAAAACAAAAGTATTTGTCATATTCCATCATTCTGTCCGATTTCTCTAAATATTTCTTTTTAAAATCTCTATCTCGGATAAAAACAGAAAATGTCATCCTCTCGATTGTCATCCCACACGACAAAGCTGCAGCATTCCATTGAAACCACTGGAAATTTTGCAAAGAAACTAAAAACTGTCGCGGGTTCAATGAACATTTCCGATCCATCAGAGTTTTCTGGCGCCGTCGCCCATTGGTTTCGATCTGATTTGCGGTTGTCTGTACGTTTGGCTGATTTCATAATCTATTAGTGGCTATTAGAATAATGTTTACCAACTTTGAAAGGACAATCCGGGACTGTACGAAGCTTCAAAACTCTCTCGAACTATCAAAAGACCGCTGGTATCATTCTACATCTTTTCGCCAACAGAATGGGTCTCCCACGACTACTCTGCCGTTCGCGCTGATTTCCACCTTCGAAACTTGATCGATCTCAAATCTTCTCTCTCGAAACTCAACATTCCTTTGATGGTATTCACCAGCACATCAGCAAAGAATGTGGACGAAATCATTGAAAAAGTTGTTGCTGATTTCAGTATTCAGCATGTTTATTGGAACATCGAGTATGAAGTGGACGAAGCGAAACGAGACGCAAGGATTAAAAAGAAACTGGAGAAATTGGGAGTTACAGTAAAGGAACATCATGATCAGTGCGTTGTGAAGCCAGATATGTTATCAACCAAACAAGGGAAACCCTACTCGGTTTACACACCTTTCAAGAAAAGGCATGATATTATTAAATCCGTTTTTTTATCTACTGTTCCTCACGATTTTTTTTTTCCAATTTGTTATTCTTAGTTGGTTTGAATACGTTAAACTCTACGCTAAAACTTTGCAAGAGTTTCCTCCCCCCGAGGCAAATGTTACTCAATTCCCTCCCTCGATCGCTGATCAAATTGCGAAAAACTCCATTCTCCCACCTCACTTCCCTTCTCAGCCGCTTTCTGAAACCGATACTGCAAAATTCCGAACAATGTATCCACCAGGAGAAATCAACGCAAAGGAATTATTGGATAACTTCCTCGCACAACGATCAGCAAATTATAAAGTCGCTCGTGATTTCCCGGGACAAACTGGAACTTCTAAGCTCTCACATTACCTTGCGGCGGGAGTTTTGACGACAAAACAATGCATTAACGCAGCAAAGGTAGCTAATTCGAATAAATTGGATTCGGGAAACGAGTCGTTGGTGAAATGGATTGAAGAGTTGATTTGGAGAGAGTTTTATCGTGCGGTTTTAGTTAATTTTGATTGGGTGTGTAAGAATCGAGCTTTCAAGAAGGAAACGGAAGGAATCGAGTGGAATGACGATGAAGAGACGTTTAGAAGCTGGTGTCAAGGCAAAACGGGATATCCCATTGTTGATGCTGGTAAGTTTGTTGCAAAAGTGTAGTATTATTTAATGTTTGAACACTTCGCCAGGAATGAGAGAATTGAATGAGACGGGATGGATGAATAACCGAGTTCGAATGATTGCCGCAATGTTTTTAACAAAAGATTTATTGATTGATTGGAGAAAAGGTGAAAAATACTTTATGAATCATTTGGTTGACGGTGATTTTGCATCCAACAATGGTGGTTGGCAGTGGGTAAGTCACAGTCTATGATTAGATGTATTTGCGTTTTAATTTTAATTCTTTTCTATTTCGGAAAGGCTGCATCAACCGGGACTGATTCACAACCCTACTTTCGTATTTTCAACCCACTTTTGCAATCGGAAAAGTTTGATCCCGAAGGAAAATACATCAAACAATACATTCCAGAACTACGAAACGTGAAGGCTTCTGCCATTCACGAACCCTACAACAAATTACCTCCCAAAGAATTCAAATCGCTTGGGTAATGTGCTATCTTGGTGTTGATTGTATGATTTTATTAACACATTATCTTAGATATCCTAAACCGATCGTAGATCACAAAGTTGCCA
Source organism: Nowakowskiella sp. JEL0407 (assembly GCA_027600645.1). Classification (NCBI taxonomy): domain Eukaryota; kingdom Fungi; phylum Chytridiomycota; class Chytridiomycetes; order Cladochytriales; family Nowakowskiellaceae; genus Nowakowskiella; species Nowakowskiella sp. JEL0407. The sequence continues at coordinate 49,026 of JADGJK010000089.1, forward strand.
GCAAGAAAGCAATTGAGGAATTTAAAAGAGCGGCAGAAGCGGCGAAAGCCGGTGAAGTATCAAAATCTAAATATTAGGGCAAATATAAGTGGATTTCTTGTATGACTTATTGATAAAGAGCATCGTTACTTCTCGTGTTTAATACTTCAACCGCTCACCCACCAAAAAACCTTTCAGCAGGAATCCATCATATGCAATTAAAACTTGGCAATTACTTTGGTACAAAAAAAAATTGAAACAGCTTTCTCATATTACAAAAAATTTTATTATTTTCAAGTTCGCAAATGCTGCGTATTAGCAATTAAAAAGTAACACATATCAATGTTTAAATTCCCAAAAAAAATTGACTTAAATGTTTTTGAAGAAGTTTGAAACGTATTTCGCAGAAGCTTTTGGAGTACGTTCCAAAGTTTCCCAGTTAACGTACGTAACTCCGAATCGGCAAGAAAGACCGTCAGCCCATTCAAAGTTATCCAACAACGACCAGGCGAAGTAAGATTTGACTGGAACTCCGTCTTTGAGAGCACCGAGAAGACCTTCGTTCAAGTATCCCTTGTAGAAATCAACTCGGAAAGTGTCTTCGATAGCTTCGGCAAGTGGCTTTTCGGTTTCGTCTGGAACTGAGACACCGTTTTCAGTAATGTAGATAGGAGTCTTGTAACGAGCATAAAGCCAGTTCAAGAGTTTTCTGCATCCCCATGGAACAACGTACAACCAGAAACTGTGACCACGTGGACCGATTGGTACTCCGTCTTTGCTTACAGTATGTTGAATAACGTTTCCTTCCAAGTCCAATGGGTCGTTTGGTTTACCGGTGTCCTGAATGTAACGGGCAGTGTAGTGGTTAAGACCGAAGAAGTCGTATGATCCCTTGATAAGTGCTTTTTGCTCTTCAGTGAATCTTGGGAGACGGTCACCCAAGAGTCTGCGCATAGACTCTGGGTAATCACCGGTCAAGTAGATTGGGTCGGCGAACCATGAAACGTAGAATTCCAAGTAACGAGTAGCGGCTTCAATGTCTTCTGGTTTGTCAGTGTAAGGTTCTCCCCAATCACAGTTCAAGGTGATGGAGATCTGTCCTTTTTGTTCTTTTTGGAATTTCTGACGGAAAGATTTAACAGCCAAACCGTGAGCGAGGAGGATTGAGTGACCAGCTCGCCATGGTTCGGTGGTGGTGTCTCCGACAGCAGACTTTTGACGATCGGAGGTTCTTCCTGGAGCGTGAACTCCCCATCCGTAACCGAGTTTGGTTGAGACGAATGGTTCGTTGAAGGTCAACCAGTGCTTAACACGATCTCCGAGTTTGGCGAAGACGACTTCAGCGTAACGTTGAAAGTCGAGTGGGAATTCGTTGGAGTCCAAAAGACCATCGTATCTGTCCATCAAAGCTTGTGGTAAATCCCAGTGGTAGAGAGTCTGAGAAGTTGAAGTTTACTACATGCCAAGAAAAATTTGAAATTCTTGGAGAACTTACAACAAATGGAACGATTCCAGCAGCAAGGAGTTCATCAACAAAGTTGCTGTACCAGTTGAGACCTTCTTCGTTGATTGGGTCGTATCTTCCACCAAGCGGAATAATTCGAGACCAAGCAAGGGAGAATCGGTAAGCCTTGGCACCTAGATACCGTTTTAATATGGAAAAAATAGTTAATCTAACGTAAAGTTTACCGTATGATTTGAGAAGAGCAATGTCTTCTTTGTATCTGTGGTAACTGTCGGTAGTTACATCACCGGTGTCGTTGTTGTGAACTTTTCCGGGAGTGTGCGAGAAAGTGTCCCAGATCGTTGGTCCACGACCACCTTCATTCACAGCACCTTCGATTTGGTATGAAGCTGTCGGAAGAAGAAAGAGAAAGTTAGCCATGGAATTGTAGTTTGAGTGTATGCGAAACATACCTGTAGCAAAACCCCACAAGAAATCTTTTCCGGCAAGTTCTTCGATAGTCGACATTTTCCTGCAAGATTAAGTTTTTTGAGAGACAGATGATAAAATTTGACGTGGCCTAAAACAATTTTATTTTGCAGCGGTCACACCAAGCAGTCGCATGACCGAACACAAGGGGTGCTGTTGTTTTTTCTGTTCCCATCATTCGTTTCAAAATAACGTTTCCTTTTTCTTCCGCGTTATTTCTCGAAAAGATATAGCCTGAGCTCTATTTTTCTAGAAATAATAGTTTCCGATTTCAACAAGTCTCAGAATGTGGTATCCTGACCAGGAGTTATGCAATCACACGTGATCAGAGTGAAATGGTGTCTGTTCCATAATAAAGAATCAGTTAGAGTCATATCGTTTCGATTATACTGCACACTGTTTACAGACGCATCTGGAGAACATCGGGTGTAGTCCTCTTTTTTTTACGCCTATTTCCAGATCAATCCAAAATCTTTATTTTCTGTGGAATCAAAACTTGTTTTACTCTCCAAACAAATCCACGTCTGGAATATTTCCTCTATTTTCCCAATAACTCCCTTCTTTGTACATCCAAACCTCTTCTCCGCCAACATCGATGTGTTCAAAAAATCGCGGTTTCCAGCTTATCGTTTTCCTCCGCTCCCTTTGTCGTTGTTCTAACCGCAATTTCTCATTCTCCGCCAACTCCAGTTCACCTTTCTCATAGAGTTGTTGATCGAGTCTTAGTCTTGTATCAGTGTTTGGTATTTTTCCAATCAAGTCCGGTGTCATTTCTAATTTACGAGTGTTTAACGAATGAAACCTACGGCACGTTCCTTCTTACCATTCAATTCGACTGAGAATGGAGTAAATCCATACATCTCGTTTCCCAGCGGATTTGATGTTACTCGCCAAATAACGTCCAATTGATTTGGCGACTGATCTGCAAACGTACAGATTTGTTCATCCCATTTACCGCTAAAAAATACATCAAAATTAGATTTTCTGTGTACTTAAAAAGACACATTCATTATACCTAATGTTTATGAGTTTAGTTCCATCTGCTGAGAAAACTGCTCCATTCACTTCATTTTTGTTAGACGTGAAGAAGCCGGATTCTTTAAATGTGACTACACTCTTTTCACCTAATGGACAGTAAAGCATACGATATAAATTTCACAAATAGTTTGTACCAGTCTTTTCATTTGTGATTTCAAACTGTCCATAGTACTCCAAATACCGCGTGCCAGCAATTACATTTTTCATACATGAAGTCACTTCAAGTACGTAAATTTTTAAAAAAATAATAATAATCGGATAAAAGAATTTTCACGCGCACCTTTCTTCCAAGAATAATGCTCTTTATGATCTCTAAGAACCACGTTTACTAGTTAAAAACAAAAAGCTCAAAAGATATTACAATTTGAAGAAACGAATTTCACTCAAAACCTGTCCCATACGGAGTGAACTCCAATGATTTGCTTTAAGAATAATGTATTAAAGAAACTTGATATCAAAATTTTCCGATACATACCCCCAGAATTTGCTCTTTATCATACTGTCTTGGTAAAATGTAAACCCATTCCCTTCTGCATGACATACCATTACCGGAGGTTGATGACTAACCTGAGTAACTGTATGTAGTGCGATATTTTAAATAAAGTGCATTTTGCATACTTTTTCTGAAATGAACCGAAACCCTCTATCTTCTCTAATGCACTCATACGTTTCGCCCAATAACGGATTAAACTTGATGATAGATTATTAAATGAGAATTTGGATGTAAAAAAAGCATACCGGTTTTCTAGCTGCCCGATGAGCAGTTGGTGCGTATCCTGATATTGCAAACGCAGTGATATAAGTCAACCTCTCTATAGAATTGGTAGATTTGTTCGCCTTTTCCAGGAGGTCGCAATAATCTAACTCTTCTGCAAGTCTTTGTAGTAGATTTAACGGTTCATTCATAATTATTGGCATAGTGACGGTGGATAAATCTTTTCCTATCTAATAGAATTTATGAGCATTAATAAACAACAAGAAATTGACATTATTACATTGTTTCTAAATATCGACAAGAAGCTGACGTTTGCAAGGGAAGTCGCGGGGGCTGGAAGAACCTTTCGTCTTGAAAAAGTACCGTTTGTTACAATTTCCGTTTCGACTAAAACTTTCTTTTCGCCACTTATGCTTTCTCCTCTACTTTTACTCTCCAATGTACCAACCGGACCACCATCAGAATCAGATAAACTTTCCAACTCATCCTCGTCATCAACAGAATCACCATCCTCTTCGCCTTCCTCTGCATCGAAATATTCGGAAACAAACGATTGAGTATCGTCCCAATTCTTACTCCCTCCAAAATATAAATTTGGTAAAAAATAAAACTGTTGCGCGGAGAATGCTTCCAGTCCATTTTGCTCTCGCATCGTGTTTAATTCTAAAAAACACTTCTTAAATGCGGATTCCGATCGCTCGAGTTCTGCTTGTAGATGTGATTGGTATCGCGTCTGCGAGCGGTCGCATTTATCGAGTTGAGATTGTAGGAATGATATATTACTTTGAGTTGCTTGCGTGATTGTGTTGAGAAACTTCAAGTCGGGGGAAATTTCTATATCGAAATTCTTAGATTATTTACCGCAGATTAAGAAAGATAAAATACGGCACCACACTTACGACATTCGCATTCTGAAGTTGCGCTATTAACCTTGTCCGCAATGATCCTCATATCCTTTGCAATATTGTCAATTGTCGAATTTATATTCCGCTTCAGTGTGAGAAGATCTTCTTCAGATGTAATGTGAGGAAGTACTTCGACTCCGTCAATCGACTGTCGACGAGGGGAAACAATCGGATGTTCAATTAACTGATCTTGTTTCGAATTTGCAAACTTCTCGATAGTTGCAATCCACATTCGAAAATCTTCTACTGATAGGGCTTTGAAATGAAGCAATGATTCGTCGGAGTCTTTTCAATGATCAAAGATTTAATTCCTGAACAAAACTGAATAAGAACATACCAACGTCAATAAGCAAATGATCTAATCGGAAAAAAAAATTTAATTAAACATAAAACCAACACATAGCAATCACACTCACCATGATCGGCTCTCACCACTGCATTTGGGAGATAAGCCGATCCCCTCTGATAGCTATAAAAATCAATAAAAAACAGATAAATATTAGCAATTCAACAATTCAAAAATTAATACCTATCACTCTGCTTCATATACGTTAAATATCCTTCTCCATCAATCTTCAACCACCGTTTCGCATATCCTTGAAAGTTTCTGTCACCTTTCTTCAAAATCCATCCTTCGGTTGTAATCGTTTTCAAAGTAGGTAGCGATGGTAAACTATCGCGAATCGAGACAAAGAACGTCAACTTCTTTGAAGTATTACTAAAAAATTATAGAGAATTAGACCAATATCCCAAGACTTTTCGCAAAATTTATAACAAAGTTGCAGACAGGCTTACACGGAGAATGAATTGTCGAATATCAAAACACTAAATCAATTGATCATAAAACAAAGTTAGATTGGTAAAGGTTTTTAAATTTTTGGAACAGTACTAATAGCCGGGCTCATCCACAATAAAACTTCCTTTGATATTGTATTTAGAACTTTCATAATGACACATCGGCAGCAATTCCTTTAAATCCGGATCAATCTCCAATTTACTCTTCTTTTTGCCAGCGATGCCGCCTTGTTCCTTCGTTGAAGAACGCCTTTGTATTCCCTCATCCACTGATTTAGAGTTTAAAGAAATCTCGCTGGTAGATGCAGAACCGCGCAAATTCCCAAGCGACGTCGACCTGCTATGTGGAGGCGAAAACTTTGTCGGAATGTCTAATTTCGCATGATCGTCGGATGGACTCGGAGTCGAAGGATTAACGATTACGATTGATTTCAATTGAGGTAAGGGCTTTATTGCGACTTTTAAAGGTGATTTTTCGATGGAAATCTTGCGATATAAGCCAAATGAAATGTTTTTCTTTCTGGTGGAAAATGTCCAAGAAATTTCTTTCGCTGGAGATTCCACGTGAATGGTATGCTTAAAAGTCCCTCTCGGCTTTATTGTTATTTCCTGCATTGCTGAATCAGGTGAAGTGAAATCTCAAATTTCGATTTTCAAGAATTCCACGTTGTCTGTCAAACGCTCGCAAACTAGCAACCGCCCAAAATCGGATATTCGTTTACCTTACTCCCAGCAAACTTATTCATACTCTTATTCGACCCCGCAAAATATCTCACCAAATCCCCTATCTCAATTGGAAGTCCAAAGTTCACCCATGCGAGATTGACAAAAGTCGGAAAGCAAACGTTCCCCGATTTGTTAATTTTGATATGTGAGATTATTTTAGATACCAAATCTTGGGTAGTCAGAGTTGGAAATAAGAACGGATACGGTATGTGAACCTTTTGAAACAGTCCGGTTTTTGTAAGTCCAGGATAAATACACGACACCTTGATGTTACTAGAAATACAAACATGAAATTAATACCATATATCACAAATTCTCCAGTGTTGAGGATTACATACGTATGTAGTAGTTCTTGTCGAAGTGATTCTGCAAACAAAGATATCGCTGCTTTGGATGCACAATAGTCCGCTGAAATAAACAGGATCATTAACAATTACTCCTTTAGTGAATACTAGTAGTTTTTATAAACCTGATTTAGTCGCTCCACTGAAAGCAAGTAGAGAAGCTACAGATACCTTGAACAATGAATGTTAGTCGATCACCGAAGAAACGAAACGAAAGCGGCAACAAACAATATGACCAAAATCTTTCTTCAAAAGATACGGTAAAAATTCTTTTGTTACGAAATAATTCGAAAGGGTGTTGGTGGAAAATAGTCTGTGATAACTTAAGATCAGAACGACGAATCTCAATAAGCAGATCGAACCTTATAATCTCTTCAGATTCCATATCTTTAACCTCCTTGCCAATCGTGATTCCAGCGTTATTTATAATCAGCGTTGGTATACCAATATCCTCTGCAATTTGCAAGTAAACAAATTACGACTTCATCCAAACAAAATATAAACGTACGCATTGTTTGCTCTGCAGCCCTCTTAACCTTTTCATACGAACCGACATCACAAGCGTAAAAAAACACTCGATCTAAACAATTGTTGAGGTAATTATCGGCCACTCTGCATCTGAGTTGGAATCTAAAGCATACCGTGGATAAGGTCCAAAGCTCTCACATCCCAAACAACAATCTTCGAATCACTATATAAATCAAGCAATTGATTCACCAATTCTCGACCTATTCCGTGGGAACCTAAAATGTTGATTCAATACTATTTTGTTTTGAACCATGTTTCCGCATATTCTCACCTCCAGTGACTAGAATAATATCATGATTTGCCTTTTCTTTTAAGAAACCGTGTGCGATGGAGACAATTGCAGGGAACCAAAGGTAAAAAGCAATTGCAGACGAAATGTACACAATAATGAAAGACATCAACGCTTTCGATTGTAATATTATGTAAGACGAAATTAAAAGTAATGCTGTTGGAATTAAAATCGGATATGTCGGCATCTGTATTTTTGGCCCAATTTCAGATTAATTGACAATCTATTCTGCCTTTCAATTATTTAGCTGATTGTTTCTTCTTATACGCATCTATCAACTGCGCTTGGACGTTCGACATAACAGGACTGTGCTGCTTATACTCCATCGTAAACTCCCCTTTTCCTTGTGTGATACTTCTCAGATCAGTCGAGAACCCAAACATATCATTTAACGGCACTTCGCTCACAACTTCAACGTATTCATCTCTTACTTCTGAATCTAAAATCGTTCCCTTTCGCTTGTTTAGCAATCCAATCGCATTTCCTTGATGTTCCACGGGCGCCGTCAAATTCACAGTCATTACCGGTTCGAGAACGATTGGATTCGCCTGCATGAAAGCTTCCCGGAACGCGTACATCGTTGCTAATCGGAAGGCCAATTCAGAAGAATCTACACTGTGCGACATACCATCTAACAAGACAAACCGAACGCCTGTAACTTGATGACCGATCAACACTCCTTTCTCGCAAATCTCATAAAATCCTTTTTCGATCGCTGGAATGAAGTTTGAAGGAATGTTCATTCCAACCGTGTTATCCAAAAATTCAACCAATCGGCCATCTTCGGTTTCTTCGTCCAACACTTCAATATATCCAGAAACTTTCGCGAACTGTCCTGAACCTCCAGTTTGCTTTTTATGCGTATAATTAAAGTCCATTCGTTTCGTGATCGTCTCTCGGAATGCCACCTGGGGTTTACCGACAACGCATTCGACGTTGTACTCTCGTTTCATTCGCTCAATATAAATGTCTAGATGCAGTTCGCCCATTCCGGACATGATGGTTTGTTTCGAATCGGAATCGATGTGAACTCGAAACGTTGGATCTTCTCTTTGGAATCTCTGCAGCGCTTTTGAAAAGTTTGGCGTCTCCTTTCCCTTTGGTTCAATCGAGAGTGAAATGACAGGCTTCGGAACGTAAATAGAAGTCTAACAAAATCCAGATGGATAATTGTTAAAAACAATATTTTACATCTTAAATAAAACAGACCATCGAGAACGTCACCGTTCCATCTGTAAAAGTATCACCGCTCGCACACTCAATTCCAAACAAAGCACAAATCTCTCCGCTTGAAACACTTTCAACATCCTCCATTTCGTTAGAATGCATTCGGACGAGTCGAGGAACTTTGTGTCGTTTTCCTGTTCGAGAGTTTACGATAAAGCTTCCCTTCTTTAACGTTCCTTGGTACATTCTTATGTATGTGAGTTGTCCGAATCGTCCTTCTTCCAATTTAAACGCTAAGCAAACCAATGGAGCATTCGACTTTGAGCTCAAATCTATTTTTTCTTCGGAATTCGAAATATCTAAAGCGTAATTCTTGACTTCATGTGGTGCGGGCAAGTATTCCACAACCCCATCCAGCATCGGTTGAACTGATTTATTCCAGTACGCAGAACCAACAAAGACGGGGACGAATTTTTGTGCCAGTGTTGTTCTACGAATCCCGGCTTTGAGCTGCTCGATCGATGGTTCTTCCTCATTTAAAAATATATCACCTACTTCTTCGTCTACTTCGGCAACAGCAAGAATTAGTTCTGATCGTTTTTCTTTGGCGGATTCCAGCAGATCGGCGGGAACATCGAGTTCTTTGATCATTTCTCTGAATAAAAACAAAAGTCAAATTTAGCAATCGCAAATAAATAATTACAATACCCGTTTCCACCCTCATTAATGTAGGCCTTCATCCGCACCAAATCAACAACGCCCTTGAATTGATTCTCACTTCCAATCGGGATTTGAACTGGGACTGCATTGAGTTTCAGTTTTTGCCGCAGTTGATCTATCACTCGGAAGGGATTTGCACCGGCACGGTCCATCTTGTTTATGAATGCAACTCTCGGCACACTGTATCTTTTCATTTGGCGGTCGACGGTCATAGTTTGGGACTGAACTCCACCGACAGAACACAGAACAAGAACAGCACCATCCAACACACGAAGGGCTCTTTCAACTTCAATCGTAAAGTCAACGTGTCCTAATACAAATGCATTGATTAGAGCCACTTTAGATAAATACATTAAACATATATCTACCCGGGGTATCAATAATATTAATAGACGTATCACCCCATCTTGTGTAAGTCGCAGCACTTTGAATTGTAATTCCTTTCTCTCTCTCCAATTCCATCGAGTCCATTTTCGCACCAACATTATCTTTACCACGGACTTCATGAATAGCGTCGATTTTTCCGGTGTAGTATAGAATTCGTTCAGTGAGGGTAGTTTTGCCGGAATCAATGTGCGCAGAAATTCCAATGTTTCTAGTTTTCGACAGCCTGGCCTACGACAAAAGATAAGTAGATCACTACACAAATTGAAAGAGCATTACGAGTTCCGCAGTATCGTAAACATGCGTCGAGTATAAGCGCCTTGCAAACTGCACTCCTCTCCTCAACGAAAACATTTTTTCAGAAGCCACCACCAGCCACCCTTCCACTCCCTAAGTCTCCCTTGAATTCTCGTAACATGAGTTTGGATCACAAATATCATAAAAAATAGAACAGATTGTTGATTTTCCAGAAGCACGCTTGAATTTTTGTCGAAGAAAACTATTGGGCTCAGCAATTAAAACATTGACTCGGATATAGATTCTAACCAACCTCATCCAAAAGCTCCAACCTTGAATACCAATAAGAAAGTTACATCAAGCTCAATGTTAATTATCACCGATTCAAAGCGAAAATACCGACCAAATCCCCTTTATGATTCTGAAACATTTGAATTAGCAAATAGCAAATTTCTTGAAAATATGACTGGCGAGGAAACAGCATCCAATACTGAGAAGTATAAAAAAGTAAATGACACTAAATATGAGGGTCCAAAGTTGGGAAAAGGGAAACATGCAAGTTAGAAACTAGGTGAGATGAAGATGGTGTTGTTTACAAAATGCCAAATTTAAGTTATATTATTAGGTAAACTTGAATTAATACATAAATTGGAGGCAAAAAATGCAAATTCCAAGAAAATTAACAAATCTCTCGCACCTCCAGTAAAGGATCCGAACGAGAAGCTTATGAGCAAATCCAACAGCGGAAATCAAATCGAAAATCCACCATCTCCCCAATGGCCAGTTACGCCTGCAGTTGAGCCTTCATCAAAAAGAAAATCGGGCACCCTTCCTAAAAAACCAAAAAAGTATGTTAATTATAGTGGAAGTAAAAGAAAGTTCTAACAATAAAATAATCAGGCAGAAGAGCGCTGTTACTCCCGATCCAGACGCAGAGAATGAGGAGGCATGGCAGGTAGTAATGGTGGACAAATTGAAGTTCAGCATCACGTACTTGTTACTCACTGACCCGGAGTGGGGACTGTTCGACGATTACAATAACAAATCGGAATTGAAAAAGCGTGCTGTTGAGTTGACTATCAAGAACATTCCGGAGAGATACAGGAACAGGGGTGAAGAATTTGTGGATTCCGTGACCCTTTTTTTGAACAACACAAAGGTATCATTTGACACAGTGTCACCAATCTTTTTTTTTTTTCTTATCTTTTCAGTCCCCCCCCTTTTATGTGTTCACCGCTATATGCACTTATTGTTGAAAATTAATTCTAGCTTAACCGAATTCCATCGGATCTCAGGTCTGATTTTCGTTTGAGGGTGAAAACTCAGTTCGAAAAAGATGAATTACTGAAACATGTTTTTGTTGGTACTCCGAAGAAAACGGAGGAACAGGTTCTTTATTCTTATTTTTTTTGCACTCTTTTCTTTATTATACTAAATTCTTTATTATACTAAACTTTATGTTGTTCCTTTGAAATTAGAAAAAAGCTCGTTTTTCAGAGAAATTTGCCAAGGAAAACCCAGATAAACCTTTCGGTCCTGTGGAGCCTCGGTCCGAACTCGTTAAACTCCTTTGCAAGACTGTTGAGAATGGTGAACCTTGGCAAAAGTATGTATTCATCATTTTCTCGTTGGCTGGCTAACTCTAACTTAGCTTGCTTTTTGCAGGTTTGCGCACCGGGACTTGAACCTTAACAAGATGGAGCTCGACGATAACGTCAGTGGTGATTTGAAATCTGGTCACCTTCAGGGACCGTTTATATCTGCAGCTTTTGAGGAAATTGTGTTCGGAACCCCAACGTCACTTGGACGGAACATGAAGGTTGCCGCAACTCCTGCGTTGATTGCCGCCGTCTACATGGTTGTCTTTAGCATCTTCGAAGGAATTATCTTTGGGAAAGGATTGTTCACTGTTAGTGAAAATTGCTTTTTTTTTGCTTTTGGTTGTTAATCTTGATAATTAGCCTTATAAGTTAGTGTGGAACTTGCTTACAAAAGCAAAGGAGTCTGACTCACCTAACTGGAGAGCATTTCAGAAGCACTTTAACTCTCTAATCAAAGCCAACCCTGGAAACTGAGTATGAGGCCATTGTTGGAACTCTAAAAACAGTGCCAGAGGTAAATCCAAATCTGGACCCTTTTACTGGGTGTGCTCTTTAAGAGGTTTATTTTTTTGTATTTTTTTTTTTTCTATTATATTTCTGTTGGTTTTCTTTTGTGATTTGTTTTCAATAAATCTTTGTTTGTTTTATATATTGTGTTTAGAGTTGGCAAAATATGCAATGCACACAACAAAATGAATTTTTTGCATGCAATGAGTCCAGCATGTTTTCACTTATTTGGAATGAAATTTGTTGCTTTTTGACATTTAAATTGAGTTAGTTATTTGAAGTGAAAAACTTGCTGGGAATAAATTCTCTCATTTAAATAAATTTAGAACATATTCTGACCAACAAGGTTTTAATTAAATGTCCTGTCTCACTTTGAATGAAAATTTAATATTTAAATGAAAAAAATTTCCTTTAATTGACATTTTTTTTATTTAAGTGAATTTTCAGATTTCTCTGACATTGGTGCAAGCTGTGAAGTATCAGCACCTAAGCAAGAATACCCAAATGCACTCAATTTATGTACATCTTGCATTAGGGATTGAAACCAACAACCTTGCATTCTGCTTTCTTTCTTTCTTTTTTTATTATTATTATTATTTATGAATCTTTATAAAATAAATCAATAAAAAAATAGCCATATGAATATTAAAAATTATTTCTCTTCTGTAAATCAGAGCGCATTATAAAGTTGCAAATCACAATTTTAAATGAACCTACATCTCTATATGTGACAGAAAGTGATTTTTGCTTGGCAAGAGGAACAGATGTATTTTGTTGACTAACAAAATCACGAACAAAGCAGTGATCAAGAAGTTAATGATTGGGTTGGGTAGTAGTAATCACTCTGGATGTAGTTGAATTAGAAGAAGTACCAGCACCAGAATTCATTGAGGGAGGTAGTGGAGATGCCAGTTGAGGCGGATTTAAATGAATGGTGAATGGCCATGGAATTAATAATTCTCATTGGTACACAGGAACAGAATTTAAAATCTTACTTTCAGGGCTTGTGGAGCTATCCATAGATGTATCCGACATTGAGGAAGTATATTGTGTTATAAAAAGAGAGAAAAAACAAATATAGAAGGCAAGGAGACAAGTGGTAGGTTTTGTGGTGAGAAAAAACTGATAGTGGATTTCCCAGTGACACAGGAAAAATTATGGAAACCCACAATATACTAAATATCTTAAAATATTCAAGTGCTCTTTAACCTCTAATACATGTAATAACTGACCCATTCTGTCCTTTAACAACTTGTTCTCTATTAAACATCTACTTTCCTTTATTTTTATCATTATAATATTCTAAAAATATATAATAAAGTTTGAATGCTTACTTACTATAATAAAGAACAAGATGATTTGGATCTATTGATAGTATATTTATTAGAACAGAATCTAGCAGCAAAAGTTGGCTATAAAATAATAAAGTCAATAAGTTAACAAAAGTTCTAAATTTGGTAGTATTGAACCTTTTATGTAACCAAAGTTTGTGTGGCTTGAACTTACATCAATTTATTCTTGATTATTGTGAATTAATACATTAATCAAAAATTATATATACTATCTATAATAGAATTGTCAGTTCTTGTCTAGCAAGTCCTGTTAGAGTCAAAGGAGATTAGTCCTGACTTACTTCTGTAGAGAAGATAAACAAATATAGATGTTGTAAAATTAAAGATATCAAAACTGTCTATTACTTTCATTGACTCAAGAATGTGTCTCTGGTAAAGTGACACAGAAATGATACTAAAACAACATTAAAGCAATAAGAAACAAATGAATAATAAAACATATAAAATAAATCATAAAATTTTCTTAGTAAATAATAATCAATATAACACTGTTTTGTTATACTATCTATCAACAAGAATTGAAAAGAATCTCTTAAAATCTAACCCATAGTTCTTGATGACTTTGTCAAATTGAGAAACAACAAATTAAATTATATTCTTAATTTTTATTTTAGAGATTTTTTCCCTATACAATGATCTGTTATTAGTCTCATAAACCAGTCCCACTATTATTTTTGGTCATAAAGGGTTTAGTATAAGTCAGCTATGTGACCAAGTGATGCATCAAAATGCAAAATCCACAAATTCTAGTTTTTTAAGTTTGTTAGAAGAAGAATAGAGGGATCTATAAACCTACAAAAAAGAATTAACAGCTTTTTGCAGATTACTCACTTCAGAATATAATTGGTACTACTCAGTTGGATACTAGTTTTAATGTAATTAATTTAAATAATTATTATTGCTATTGACAGTTATGCTCTTGTAATTAGCTATTTGTAATTCAGTATATTTGTAATTTGGTGAACGAAGAAGGCAGTCATTTAGTTAGTGATAGTTTTCTCTTTTGCTGGCATTTGATTGAAATTCACTAAATTTTATGAAATTATCCTCCTGGACATAGAGCAATGCATTTGTGTTATTATCTATTGTAAGCTAGGCATCTTGGGTATTGTTGCCTCTGCTGGTGGTGCTTTAAAAAATGTGTGATATCCTGAATCTGTATCTTTTATTTATTTTAAATCTGTGAATAAAAATTTTTGTGTATTATGTATGTGGCATCTTTTACCTGTTCATACAAAACAGTGTTTGGGCTTGGCATATTCACATGAGACCAACTAGCAAATGATCTTAAAAATTTTCCTAAACTCTGGGAGGTAATATATGATCACATGGGACAATTAATCAGTACCAACATAAAGCAGAACAACAAAGCCACAAGAAAAATCAGATCCTTAACATTACCACTATTCCTCTACATCCTATTAATCACTCAGATAATTCACTCTCAAGGAACTTGCAATATTAAGTTCAGAAGTAAATTCTGATGACATAAACCCATTTGATGACAAAATTGAATCAGTAAATGGTGAACGGATAAATATGATTAAAAAGATTATATGTAAACAATTCTGACAATTGGCATGTATTGTTTTATTTCTGCCTCCTCCAAAGATACTAGCAATATTGTTGACAGCAAATCTTCAAACTTGATTAATTCTAATTTATGGTATAGCTATAAATGAAGCAACTAATAAAGGTATTTCTAAAATTTTTGACTACTTAGCAAATGCTCTCAAAATAACACAATAATCTGAACTAGTTTTTTTGTTTCTCTAGCAATACATTAACCTATCTATGAATTTAAAGTATTTTGAATACACATCAAGACAAGTCATTTGATGATGTCATTGAAACGAATAGTTGGATTAATTGGTAGCTAGTATATTTTCACCTGTTTGATATACTTTTGAGGAGCATTATAAAAATATATGTTAGAAACCATACCCAACCAGGATTGTTTACAGTAGTTCTTCTTTTACATAATAAATTATCTTCCTCTTTGAAAGTAAAAGATCTTAATTCTTGAGACAAGCTACTTAAACAAACTTTTGACAGTGCATATTCTGCAGTACTATACAAATACTTTATTAATTGTGGTGTTGAGATTAAAAGCAATGGAAAAATTGAAATATTAGATCCAGATCATTTATGCCAATATTCTGTACAGATTTTGGACCATATTAGTGAAAATTTGTTTTTATTATTAGAATAGCTCAAACAAAAAGTTACAGATTCTGTCTTCTGCAAAATCTTTTCCTGTACTGTCTAACGTATCAAGCAGTCAAGTATTACGGTTTCTTCGATTTCCGAAGTACCCCCCGTTTTTTCCTTTCCGCCAGGGCCCTCAGGGTCTTGTGTGACACAGCTGATACCGCCTGCCACAAATCTTCCGGACGTCTCCCCGCGGCCCCACGACGCCCAATAACGACGAACGATAGCTTGTTGGAACCGCCTGACTCAGGGCTTTCCAACGAACTATAAAACGTTAAGTTTCGCCCGAGTTCTCCGAATACATGGC